>BQNB010043185.1:0-45655 GCA_026074375.1 Tanacetum coccineum | reverse complement strand
AGATAGCAGGAATAAACATCTCAAGGAAACATGCAATATAACTAAGGCAGCATGGCAAATTCTAGGAAATCAATGATGATCTAAATCTTAACACTCGTAAAGCATTCTCATAAGTTCAAGGTCAAGTCATTTTCAGGTGGTCTTAGCATTTGTATGTCTCTTCCCTTCTTCTAACGTAACTTAAGGAAACTACCTCCATTATTTCATTGTCCTTCGTGAATTAAGCATAGTTGATCAGGCTATGCGTAATTTAGGAAAATTTCTGAAATGCTCAGGCTAGTTAAATTTTGCCATGTTCGTGGTTTTATGAAAACTTTAGTTTGATTATAGTCACGTTTTTGTTTTTATAAAAACGGCATTCTCTATAACCTTGGCTCTGAATACCAATCTGTCACACCCCGACAACGGCAGAAACACGGGATGCGACGATATGATTTCATCGTACAAGTTACAAGATCACATCATACCAAGTTTTACAAAGATTTAGATTTACAGTAGTGCACAAGTTTACATTCTGGATAAGTAAGACTGATATCATCAAATAACGTCATACTTTACTATCATTTATCCCACGTATTTTACCCACTTTTATATAATTATAGCAAGATATTGGTACTTAATTGCTTAAAGTTTACTATTGCAGTAATTATGGAGTCACTTGTGAAGAAGAAGCAAAAAGGCGCAATTCTAGAGCTTAAACGAAGACATTTGAAAAATACTATTTTCTGCACCTATACGCCGTATCCAGCAATAAAGATACGGCATATCAGCGCCAGCTCAACACAATAAACGCATAATGATCAATTCCTGATCCGGCGTATCCACTACAACTAATACGCCGTGTGCACAGTTGTTCATCAGTCAAAGATACGCATTTAATATGATTGATGTTAATTATCTTAATTGATTTAATCTTATCATGGACTCCAAGGAAATTAACCCCTATATATCGTATCCACTTATCCCTATACGGCGTATCCAGGCGTATTTTAGACACTATAAATACAAGACTCAAAAACAAGTTATAGTGTGCAATATCACATTCTCTATATAGTATACAGCCAAAGTCGAATTTCTGAAGCCAAGAAGAGCAGCCAAGGTCGAGCACTACTCCTAATTCCATAGAAGACATCGTGTAATTCTAACTTTCTTAATCATTCGATTTTTAATTGTTTGATCACGTTTGTAATAATGATAATGATTGTGGGCTAATACCCTCAGGTATTAGCCATGTTAATGAAGATTATAATGTTTAGTTTGTTTTAATCCGGCTTTGCTTAATTTATCGTTGTTGTTTAATTATGTTCATCGCCTTATACTTGTTTATGTGCTTGTACATGCGACCTATCATTCAATTGGGTCTAGGGAGACCTAACCAGTAACCTAGATGCCGGGATGGCTCTCCATATTGTGTTTTATATGCCCGGACCAATAGGATCACAAATGACACCTTATCATTACTCTTTGATTATGAGCTTAGTTAACCGGCAGGTGACTTGATAATTGTTCAACCAATATTGTTCATTTATTAATTGGTATTGATTTTGGTGGTGGACTACCGGTGTATAAAACAACATCAAGCAATAAGTGGGTAAAGTCCCGATGGGCTAGGGTATTAACAGGATCACCACTGCTTTAATTCCCTATGATAGATTATAATTAAACTATAGGATGCTTTATGCGGATGCGTTAATCGTGACAGGATTGTTCATGTCTAGGTATTAGGAAGAAGTACCGCCTAAGTCTTAAGAATGATATGCCGCCTCGAGATAAGCAGCCATTGCACTAATTAATTAAACCAGTATTTAATCGGATTTAACATGGTTAATACAGTTTTCTATTATTTGGCTCGTTTCGCTCTTTTGTCTTGTGTTTATTTGCTTTTGCGTGTATTGTGCTTAAAGTTGATATTTGTCACCATAAACCTATGCCAGTCTCTCAGGCTGAAAACCCCCCTTTACCTCTAGTAAATATGTATAGCATAGGTTTAACCAGTAATTAGACTAATCTAGATAGAATAAAATACTAATAGAATAATTGGTTAACTCTCACTCTTAGTGTTTGACATCCTACTTACCGCGAAGCTACATCTTGACCGGGTACTCTGCCCATTAAAGTGTTGTCTTTAGGTTATTCGGCTAAATATAAATGTAAAACCTGATAATCATAAATAACACCTATACAACAACACATCAAGGTTTTTGGCGCCGTTGTCGGGGAGTGATTAGTTTAATCTTTATTCTTTTTAGTATTTCTAACCTTTAACTTGTTTAGTGTAAAATTATTAATTCTGATTTCTAACTGCTAATTGTTTTATTTAATTGTGTGCTTTAATTTATTGTATTTAATTGTGTTTTATATAGTATTATGTTTTGACTGATCACTTGATACGGCGTATCCACCAGTTGGATACAGCGTATCTAACCTTCTACTCAGGACAACGTATTGTTTTTATTGTCTAAACAGCGTATTTGTTCTTCCAAACATACGGCGTATTCAGTGAACTCGATACGGCGTACTGCTAATTAACAGACTCATACGGCGTATTCAAGTCAATAGAATACGGCGTATCGGTCATCTGATATAGTATACAAAACTAAGAATTGATTTTCGTGTTTAAATTTTTGTATTCCTTCTCGTAAGAGCATATCCTACTGATTAATTCTCTGTTTCAGGTGGTGCGTGACACGGAGCTCTACTAAAGAACTACTCTCACCTCTCGAAAACCCTAAATGAGTACTCCGCTCAAGAAGGAAGCTTTTCGATAACCTAAGCCTCATAGAATTAAATCCACCGGAGGACGATCAACTTTCTGAAATCGAAGAACACATAGAAGAAGAAGTTATAGAAATAATGGCGAAAACAATGGAACAATATATGAGCAAAACCCGAGAGGATTACGGTTCGGGCATCACTAGGCCCACAATCAACCAAGACATCCCTTTCGAATTAAAGGGGCAATTTCTTAAAGAACTTCATGACAACACTTTCACTGGCTCAGAACAAGAAGATGCAAACGAGCACATCAAAAAGGTTCTCGAGATTGTTGACTTATTTCACATCCCAAAAGTAACTCAAGATCAAATCATGCTACGAGCCCTCCTCGTATCTCTTACTGGAGCTGCAAGCAGATGGCTAAGGAACTAACCATCAGGCTCGATTACAACCTGGGAAGTTCTCAAAACTAAGTTTCTAAATAAATATTGTCCACCTGCCCGTACCACAAAGAAAATGGAGGAAATCAACAACTTCCAGCAGAAACCCGATGAAAGCCTTCTCTGTGCGTAGGAAAGATGTAAAGAACTGCTAATGAAGTGTCCTCGACATTACCTAACTGACATGCAGGAAGTCATCTTGTTTTATAATGGGCTCGATGTTCCAACTCGACAACTCCTGGACTCAAAGGGTGTCATACCTTCAAAAACTGTTGTTGTTGCTAAAACAATCATCCAAGAAATGGCTGAATACTCCCAGAAATGGCACAATGGAACATTATCAGGAACCAGAAGTACTGAAACTTCTGACGGGCTTGTTGCTATCCAAGCCCAACTTAACAATCTCGGACGAGAAATAAAGAAGGTCAATGAGAAAGTATACGCTGCTCAGGTCGGATGCGAACTGTGCAAGGGACCACACTATACAAAGGATTGTCCACAGAAGGAAGAAGGAAAAACTCTAGAAGAAACCTACTACACATAGTTTAGTGCACCCTATCAACCTGGAGGACAATACAGAGCAGCAGGACTAGGATTCTACCAACGCAATAACGGAAATTCTTCATACCCTGCTCGAAGAGAAACTATGGAAGAATCACTGGCAAATTCATGGCCGAATCAGCTAAGAGGCACGAAGAGAACTCGAACATCATCAAAGAAATACGAGCCTCTACTGATGCAGCAATACAATATCAAGGAGCATCAATTAAAACCTTGGAACTACAAATTGGACAAATGAGTAAAGTATTACAAGAAAGGGGGCTCGGAAGTCTAGCTGGCTCCACAAAAACGAATCTGAGAGACCAAGTGAAATCAATCTCAATTGCTACATCTAATTTATCTGAGATATGCCATATGGAAACTATCCATACGACGTATCGGTACCACAACACAGATACATATTTCCCGAAACAGTCCCATTCCCAAGGCGACTACATAACTAACTGCTGTGATGATTTGAAGGAGGCACATGAAGTAAAGATTCTGGATGCTATTGATCACAACCTACCTTAGAAAGAAAAAGATCCAGGGAGCTTTGCCTTACCTTGTTTTATTAATAAAGTTTGTTTTGATAAAGTCCTTGTTGACCTAGTTTCACAGGGAGTGTTATGTCATTTTCTACTATATCAACCTATGTCTAGGGTTTTGTCTCACACTATTGACCAAATATTGTAGAAGCTCGATATGACATAAAACGCCACGGGGTAAGGCTGATAAGCGTGCTAATTAGATTGGCAAATTGTTGTCCTCCCCATCGACTTATCACTGTACATACCAGAGGAGGACGATGTCCCCGTTGATCCCGACGACCATATCCAGTCCACTATCCTATGTCAAGATCGATGTATTTAAAAGAAAAGTTACTCTCAGGGTCGGGGAAGAGAAACTAGTTTTCAAAAGTATTAAGCCCGCCTCTAGCATGATCAAAAGGGTCTTTATGGATGAATAAAAGAAGGAAAAAGGTCAAACTTAACGACCAGCTGAAACAAAAGTGCTTCCCGGGAGAAAACCCGGTTGCTTTTAAAATTGTTTGTCGCATTTAATTGTTTGAATTTTAATTAATTGTTGAGTCTGTCTTCCCAGACATTACATACGGTGTATCGAACCCCTTAGGATACAACGTATGTATGACTAGACGTTATCAGTAATTTTTAAATTCCAGTATTTAATTTCCAGCATTTAAATTGTTTTTTCATTCCACGGGATTACATACGGCGTATCTTAGGGTTTAGGATACGGCGTATTGTAACCTGTATAATTTGTGTGTTTTTATTGTTTGCTTGTATTGTAAGATAGAGGAAGTACAAATTGCACGAACGTCTTCTAAACTTTCATATAGGACCTTGCTGCAAACGGAATCGACTTAATGGTATACTCTGAAAAATGCCACGTGTTGAACTCTCATGGGCATTCTGAAGCCCTTATCAACACACTTTTTGCTTAAACACTTAAAATGGAGAACCATCCGGAGCAAACTATCAGGTAGTATTCCTCCTCGTTCTAATTCTTTTTCCCATATTATTTAAATGTTTTATATACAACGAGGACGTTGTATAATTTAAGTGGGGGGATGGAGAATTAGAACGTACTTGTCTTTATTTTCACAAATATGCTTAAAAGTGCTTAAAAATAAATCAAATTAAAAAAATAGCATACTTTTTGTGAAAAATCACTAGTTACATTACCTAGCGCACTATAACCCTTAATGTCAATTTGTGAGAATTAAGCCTATCCGTTTCCAATTGCTTACTAAAAATTCCACAAAAATATGAGTGTGCCGGTGATGTAGATACTTAGCATCCTTTGCCTGTTATTCACACGAGAGACCTCAAAGATGAAGTACATGGATTAGATGAGTAACATGCTTGTGACTGGTAGATTTCTAGGATTAAACCAAAAAGCTTACATGTTGTAATATTAACTAACTACACTGGTTAGTTAACCCCCGTATAACCCTTTTGTGTACTCTCACTTTTAGAGTAAAGATACCCCTAGAACAACATGCTGAGCCATTCCTTTCTTTTTCCTCACCAATTAAAATTGTTTTGTTTTACCTTTACACCTTAGCCTACCGTGTAGATTAAAGCCTATTTTAATCAATGTTGCTAGTTGCTTTCGTGTAAAGTCTTGTTCCTGTGTCAAAGTGAAATTTCTCTATCTCTATAAAGGTCAGGAAATTACACAATGCAATGGGAATATTTTTAGCTCTTGTATTTTGCTACTTTCACGATTATATGTTATGTCCGAAGAAGAATAGTTAAAAGGAAGAAATCAGCTGAACAAATGCTGGATATTGAAGACGTGAATTACACCGAGATTTATGATGTATTGTTGGCAAAAAAAAATTATAAAGCAAAGAAAGATAGTCGGTTCATTGAGCTTATACCGAAGAGATTATTTGAAAGGATCGATTATTCGTTGATACGTGAAAAAACCAACGATGTAAATTATTGTAAAAAAAGTGGCCGTTATCACCACTTATTTTGTAAAGTATGTAAAAATTGGGATGTAAGGAAAGTTGACTGTTATGGGGAATGCCAACTTAGGTTTGCTTTTGTCATTTCTATGATCGAGGCGTTTGTTCATATGTTCGAGTCTTTGTCATGGAACGGTCAGGAAAGTTACTAGCAACCGCACCATATTTGTTGGCTTTAATCTATTTGTTTTGTATATTTTATTTAACAACCATTTTACTTCCCTTTCCTGATAACTAACCTTAGGATCTACTCGAATGAAGGATGTGTACGAGCGTGGATGTCTATTCCGTCGTTACGCCGACTGCCTTTGTTTTAACAATGACCTTTCTGAAAGTCAGAAGCTCCATACCCTATATCATTCTTCATCCTTAAAAGAATGATTAAACCCAAGCCTATTAATAAATACCCAATTTACCTTTTGACTTGTTACTCCTTAGCTCTAGAGGTGGAGATGTGTATCCTTGCAACCTATGATAACGGCTAAGCAATCACGATCGAGCATATGAGGGTACTACATACAAATGTTACACCCTAGATTAGTTGAGTGATCTGAGTGTTTTCATTCCCATATTTCGTAAGGTGCTTGGTTTTGTACAGGTGGTTAGAACAGAAAAAAATGCTTAACGGAAAAATCCTTAACCTCGGTTGGGATACATTTTCAAAACCTTTCTAAAGTCTACTTGAGGACAAGTAGGATTCAAGTGGGGGATATTTGATATCATCAAATAACGTCACATTTTACCATCATTTATCCCATACATTTACCCACTTTTATATAATTATTGCAAGATATTGGTACTTAATTGCTTAAAGTTTATTATTGCAGTAATTATGGAGTAACTTGTGAAGACAAAGCTAAAAGGCGTAATTATGGACTTAAAACAAAGACATTTGAAGAAAACTGTTATCTACTACCATATGCCGTATCCAACAAAGAAGATACAGCGTATCAGCGCCAGCTCATCACAAGAATACACGTAATGATCAATTCCTGATCCGACTTATCACTGCTCACCTATACGCCATATGCCCAGCTGGTCATCAGTCAAAGATACGAAGTTAATGTGATTGATGGCAATTAATCTTGATTGGTTTGATCTTATCGCGAACTCCAAGGAAATTAACCTCATATGCCGTATGCACCTTATTACATACGGCGTATCCAGGCTATTTTCGACGACCTATAAATACGAAGACCAAAAACAATTTTTTAGTGCGCAAAAATACATATATATACCATACACTCTAAAGTTGAATTTTCTAAGATATTAGAAGCAACCAAGGTCAAGCACCAACCATAATTCCATAGAAGACATCGTGTAATTCTTACTTTCTTAATCATCGATTTCTAATTGTTTGATCACGCTTGTAAACTTACAATGATTGTGGGCTAATACCCGAGGGTATTAGCCATATTAACGAAGATTATAATGTTTGGTTTGTTTTAATCCAGCTTACTTAATTTATCATTGTTGTTTAATTATGTTTATCGCCTTATACTTGTTTATGTGCTTGTACATGCGACCTATAATTCAACTGGGTCTAGTGAGACTTAACCAGTGATCTAGATGTTGGGATAGCTCTTCATGTTGTGTTTTATACGCCCGGATCAATAGGATCACAAATGACACCCTGTCCTTACCCTTTGATTATGAGCTTAGTTGGACCGGCAGGTGACCCAATAATTATTCAACCAGTATTGTTCTTAATTAATTGGTAATTGATTTGGGTGGTGGACTACCTGTGTATAAGACAACATCAAGCAATAAGTGGGTAAAGTCTCGATGGGCTTGGGTATTAACAAGATCACCACTCTTTAACTACCTATGATAGATTATAATTAGACTAATGGATGCTTTATGCGGATGCGTTAATCGTGACAGGATTTTTCGTATCTAGGTCTTAGGATGAAGAACCACGCCTAAGTCTTAAGATTGAGGTATTATGGGTGGGGGTGGGTGTGATGGGGGATGGGGGTGTTGTGGTGGTGGGTGTGTGGGATGTGGTGGGGGGCCCGTATGGGTAGGTTAATTATGGTGGGGGGGGGGGGTGGATGTGGATTTGAAAAAAAGATGGAAAAAAAAAAAAAACAAAAAAATAATATTTATGGTGGGCCCACACCCGTGTTGGCTTGGGGTGAATGGGGGCCAAGAGGCAGGTGGGGGTGGGGTAAATTGGGAATGTAAGGTGGTGGGGGGGGGGTTAAATGTGGGGGGGAAATGTGTGAGTGTGATGGTTAGAGCTTGGGAGAAAGGTGGTGGTGTGGGTTTGTGATAGGGTGGCCCGAATCTCCCATGCCTCAAAATAAAAGCCACAGCAGTTTAACACACGAAATAATTGATAAATAATCGGAATTAACAATGGCTAATACGTTTTCTTATTTGGCTAGTACCGCTTACTTTATCTTGTTATTAATATGCTTTAGTGTTTATTGTGTTTTAAGAATTAACTTTTGTCACACTAAAAACCAGTGACAGTCTTCTCAGTCTGAAAACCCCCCTTTTTGATGTCCAATTAAATATTTATACATAGTTTTAACCAGTCTTAGACTAACTGATAGATTAAAATACTGATAGAAGTATTAGGTACCTCTCCGCTCTTAGTGTTCGACACCCTACTTACCGCGAAGCTACATCTTGACTGGGTACACTGCCCGTTAAAGTGTTGTCTAGGTTTGTCGGCTAAATATAAATGTAAAACTTGATAATCACTAAATATACACCACACGACGACACATCAGTATCTAAATAGGTTTTTTGTCCCACTGGGTTTTACCTAGCAAGGTTTTAACGAGGCATATTCTTTAAATGATGGATAGCCAAGAGGGAGTGTTATAAATATTTATTTATTATGTGGCTATCCACATTTCGTAACGTTTTAAACATTATGACTCAATAATGGTTGTACTTAATATATTAATGATTAGAGGCTTATATATAGGGACTTGTATATATTGTAATGGAATCACTCTCAATGAAATACATGTCTCAATTCTCTCTACTTTCTTCTTCTTTTATATACATCGTTATAATGTGTTGCAAATAAGGTCGATATGTTTCACAACATTTTTAACTTTTTTTCTTTTTAAATTAAAAACTAAGGCACTAAATCAACTCAACTAACGTAAATCGTACACCAACTCTCCGCCAGCGGCGCCATTTTGATAAAGTCGTTTTATGTCACCAAAAATATTTATAAAAACAGTATGATAATACGAACCTAAATACCTAAGTAATACATAGTAAGTATTGATCTCTCGGGTTGTCGTTCTAAAGGAGTGGTGAATTTAAGATACGCCGGTCAAGTTTAGTTTGATGCTTAGTTATCGCAAAAGGTTTGTTTTTAGATTTTAAGACAAGTATTTAAATAAAAGCGAGAAAATGAAGGCAAAAATCATAAGGCAAAAATAATCTATAACTAAACTACGGGAACAATAAAAGGATAAGAAAATAATCTACGAGAATATGTTTGTCTAGAAACGGTGGCTAAAATATCACGATTAATAAAAGCAGTTATTTTGGTTATCAAAAACTCGTACAAGGGTTAATCTCTTTATACTGTCGTATATCAATTTTTATCTTTATACGTGCACATTAAAAACAATTAGTTGATAATCTAGGTTAAGATATTGACTACTAGAGAATTTTTATTCTTTCCAACGGCTTTTGCCCGTTAAATTGAATAAAAACAATCTAATTAAACAGAAGGTTGGATGTCTCTTGTTATAGGCTACTAGGCTAAATTAGCCATTTTATAGTAAGGGATAGTATCTTGGATTTAATGTGAGTCTTACTCACCTTACCTTGAGTTAGGGTTCCCTTTCAAAAGTAAGGCGCCAAAACCGTCTAGGTGGACCCTCCATGAAATTTGGTCAATGCCTCCTCCCCCCCCCCCCCCATCCCCCACGCCCCCTCCCCACCCGTATACCCCCACACCCCCGCCCCCCCCCCCCCCCCCCCCCCCAACACCCCCCCCCCCCACCCCCCCCCCCCCCCCCCCCCCCCCCCCCCCCCCCCCCCTCCCCCCCCGCCCCGACCCGCACCCCCAGGTGCCCCCCACCCCCCCCCCCCCCCCCCCCCCCACACACCAAACCCCACCGCCCGCACCCTCCCCCCCACTCCCCCCCCCCCTCCCACCCACCCCCACCCCTCCCCCCACCCCCCCCCCTCCCCTTCCCCCCCCCCCCCCCCCCCCTACCCCCCCCTGTGTCCCCCCCCCCCCCCCCTTCCCCCTCCCCCCCCCCCCCCCCGCCCCCCCTCCCTCCCCCCATCCCCCACCCCCCTCCCCCCCCCCCCCCCCCCCCCCCCCCTCCCCCCTCCCCCCACCAACCCCCCCCCCCCCCCCCCCCACCCCCCACTCCCCCCCCCCAACCACCCCTCACCCCCCCCCACCCACCCCCCCCCCCCCCCCCCCCCCCCCCCCCCCCAAAGGGTATGCTCCGCCCCCCCCCCTAGTATACCCCCCAGTACCCCCCCCCCCCCCCCCCCTACCCCCCCCCATTCCCCCCCACCCCCCCCCCCACCCACACCCCCCCCCCCCCCACCACTCCCCCACCCCCCACCCCCACCACCCCCCCCACCGTCCCCCTCCCCCCCCCCCCCCCACCCCCCCCGTCCCCACCCCACCCATCTTCCCCCCCCCCCCCACCCCCCCCCCTCCCCATTTTCCCACCCCCCCCCCCACCACTCCCCCCCCCCCCCCCCCCCCTCCCCCCCCCCCCCACCCCCCCCCCTCCCCCCCCCCCCTCATCCCCCCCCCCCCCCCGCCCCCCGTCCCCCCCCCCCCTCCCCCCCCAACCCCCAGCCCCCCCCCACCCCCCGGTCCCCATCCCAGCCTCCACCCCCCCCCCCACCCCCCCCCCCCCCCGGAGTCAGGTCTACCCCCCCCCCCCCACCCACACCCCACCCCTCCCCCCCCCCACCCACCCAATCCCCAGAATCAACCCGCCCGCGTCGCCCAGATTCGCAAATACTATTTTTTACCAAAAACGGCTAACCTAACATCTAGTTGATATACTAACCTAAACTAACAACTAATATCATCAACAACAACTTCCCCAAATCAATCACAATATCCTAACCATCAATTTCTAAACAAACATACGCAACTACTCGCAAACTATCATATTACGCTAAAAGTAATAAATAAAACAACAATAATAACTATATTAAACATGACAATAAAATTAGCTACTAAAAATATAAAATGTTTAGAGATGATCAAACGAAAATAAAGATGAGAATATGATAAAATGAGCCCCCACTCCACCAACTCCAAAACCCATCTTCTTGAACTCCATGATTAACCCAAATATTTCCACTTAATCACCTCTTAATCACTACTAGTCACTGCTTTAAAAATTAAAATTTTCTTTTCTACTAATGCTAACTGCTAAGAATTTAAATGTAAAATAATGATTTAAAAACACTTAAGTAAAGATTGAAATTAAGAAAAACTTGACTAAATGAAAAATTTGTAACGAAAATGATGTTGGAGAAAAAAGAATAATATTTTCCTACGTTAAGCTATAAAAAAGCATCTAAAAATATGATTTAATAAACCTTGAACTTAAAATATGACAACATATGAGTTAGACTTAATAACTGAAAAAAAAAAAAAAACATTAATAAGAGCACTTGGTACTATAACACCATTAACACCGACACATCAGCGTCACATCAGCTGTAACACCATAACACCAACACCTCAAAATACCTCTGTAACCATAACACCATTAACACCACTTTTTAGGACCCACCACTTTTTCTTTTTTTCAATTTTTAAAACAAACTAGTTTCATTTTAATTAAATTAAAAATACAAATACAATCCTACAAAAAATACATTCGAAATTAAAAAAAACAAAAAAAAAACCTACGAAAATTAAAAAAACCTACGCCCTACCTCCGGGGTTACTTTCGCGGTTCCGGTACAAGTTATATTTGGCTCGAATGTCCTCTTTTTCCAATTCTATAAAATAGAGCGTCAGTCCTCACGGCAAATCTTTTGTGACTAATAGATAGCGATGAAATTTCATCATTCCAAATGCAATCACCGTGCAGTCTATTTCTTTTGCAATTTGAACTGCGGCTTCCGGCGGGCTTCTCCGGTGTTTGAGACGAAGCTCGTTTTGGTCCATAAAATCCTTGAATTGGCTTGACGAGCTACTCCCCCCGGTGCTCACCGATGTATCGGATTTGGTTTTTTTTTTTCCCGGGGCGTTGTTTGCCGGGAGGACGTGGTCTAGCATCGGGACCGAATAGCTCATCGGTGTTTACCCGCGGGGATTTTCTTCATATTCTTAAATCAACCGGTAAGGGTGGGGGTGCGTCCCATTTCGAAAGCTTACGTAAAAGATTCCAAACATCTTCTTGAGTAAACGGGTTATTTTTATTCTCATCACGATAAGCCGCCCGAGCTTGTTTCATAACATCCAACTCGCTCTCACTACTTTTTGTCAAACGTGAGCACCATTTGTAGATTGTGTTGAACTTTTGGCAATTATGGTTCAACGTATTACATTTGCTTGACAACATATCCTTAGTACGTTTTTAAAAATTCAACCAATTGAACTCGTTCAAAACCCGATACCAAAAAGTATCCTTCGCTTGTGACCTCCCGACATTTATATCTTTGGAAACGGCAACGTAACATTTTGCAAGTAAAGTTTCCTCGCCCAGTTGCCAACGAAACGAAGCCCCCGCGTCCAGAACCTCCACGTCTTTGCTTTTTTTTGCGGCTCATTTTCGGGGTACACGTTTTGGTTGGGCTTCGGTTTGTGAGAGTGAGTTTGACGATTGGCTTTGTTGTTATGGTATAGAGAATTGTGGTAGGTTTTATTGTTGGTTTTGGAAATATTGTTGAAATTCAACAAAAGCTTGTAAATTATTTTGTATTGAAAGTTAATTACAAGTTTATATATAAAAAATCCAAGGACATGGTTTTCACTGGGACAATTTGTGTATAGGACATATTAGAGGACTTAATAAATGTAAGATATATGATAGAAAACTTGGTAAAAGAATTGTACAAAAGCTCTTAATAAATGGAAGTATAAAACTTGTTTTATAAAACAAAAATATGTAAACTATTTTGGTACATACTGTTTGATTTCGTCAAATAACATATATATTTCATATTTTATTTAATTAGTACTTATCACAAGGATCGTAAGCATATAAGAAACTTGAAAAACCAAGCAATAACGAAGGAGATATGACATTTTTAAGTTTACAATAATTAAATGGATAAAAGTATTTTTATAAAAGTTATTTTATAAAAATATTTACTATTTTCAGATCTGATATATTAAGGGAGATATTTTATAAAGATATTACTTTTCATGACGAATCCAAACATGTAAGAAACTCGAAAAAAACGGATTTAAAATGAAGGAGATACGTTATTTACAAGTTTTAAGTTACAAAGTAATTTTTATAATAGTAATTTATAAAAATAAGTTACTGTTCACGATAGTATACTGTTGGGAAATAATTTTCCTAAATAGAGCTTTTAATTACGAAGACGTGGACATAAGAATCACTAAAAACCGAATTAAAACGAACGAGATACAATTAAAATACGATTTCAATAATTAAAGTTATAAAAAGTATTTTTATAAACTTTCACTTACTGTTACTGTTCATAACAGTACCAAACCATATTATAAATATAAAATTTGATTAGACTTTTCAAATACGAATCCAACATATAAAGAACAAGCGAAACGGATTAAATATGAGTAAGTTATGACTTTTGGGAATGGGGGGGGGGGTTGAAGACGATTAATTATATAAAAGTAGTTTTATATAATTTTATAAAAACAATTAGAACTACTGTTCATCAGGGGCATAAATATTATAAATATAATATTTTGATAGATTTTCTTAATACGAAACCGTGGACATAAGAAACACTTGAAACGGAGTTAAAACGATAAAGATACGAGGTTTATAAAACCGTATGCACTATCTTCACTTTTGTGCACTATTTTATAAAAACAATTAAACCAATTATATAATATAATTATATAATCAATAATAATATTAAAACATGTATTATTAACAAACAATCAATTATGAGACGAAAACCACACTTTATCGTACGGATACAATTACAAAAACAAAAATTAGATCACCTTTATTCAATAAAGTACGGTTTAAACATTGTTTTGACATTTCAAACTAAACAAAAACTATTAGATGGTGGTGTAACTATATAACTTGTGATGTAGTAATTATTTAATTACATTGAACTCAATAATATACGGCCTACAATTAATCTAGGTTGCATTTGAATTTTCCCTTGTCCGACTCACTCACATTGATTCATAATATTAACACTTTACTATGGGAGTTCATAGCCCAAATTTGCTATATCAATGATTTATCATCTTTTGGGGTGAGAAAACATGCATTGTTTTAGCAAAGTTGGACGCAAGTGTATATTTTAAAAGATTACGTGTTAGTCTAAGTAGCGATAACCTATTGTTGCCCATTATATGAACTGTCAATGTACTTTTGTGTGAGCGTCAAATTTTATAAATAGATCTTATATGGGATATTGACATCCCCGTACCAGTGAGTAGCACTCACTGTGCCGGTTTGCCGGAACAACGGACGTATACCATGTCGGATTTGGGATGTTGCGGGTTAGAACATCATCAAGGGAAATGTTGGCAATTTATATTGCAATTCATACATGTCGAGCTTCATTGGTCATGACTAAAGGGAAACGTAATTACAACTTTGGTGAAGTTTGCATCTGTTGCATTATCATAACACTTATAAAATCTTGCGGTCCTACATTATATTTTACATAAACCTATGTAATTCACAACACCAACTTATATGTTGAACATTTTATAAGCCTATTTTCTCAGGTAAATGAGGCACGAGGTGCTAAGGATACACTGGGGATAATCTTTTGGGGAGTCATGCATTAAATATTTGGAGTCATTACATCTTGGGATAATTGTTATGATCAAAAATCTGTGTCATCAAATGTTGAACAATTTAAGCCGTTGCGCTTTGTATTAAACAATTTTAATAAATCTAATGTATCGTATTTTAAACGACTCTTTTAGAGGTCGTTCTCATATCTTGTGCTATTGATCTATGAAGTAACGCTCCCGGACACATTATTCCGCTGCGACCCTATTTGGGGGTGTTACATATTGGTATCTAGAGCCAAGGTTATAGAGAACCAGGTCAAATGTTTTTACTTGGACTATAACCGTTTTCAAACATTGCATCATACAAAGGGGTTTTCATGGGACAATCACTTATACATTACTTGTTGCATTGGTTGAGTATACTAGATGTTGCATGGTTCACATACGTGTTTATAATATATTAAGTATAATTTTTTTATTTATGGGTCTTATATAATTACTAATTTAACTCTGTTTGAGGTTACAGATCCTTCCTGTCTTCTACATTCCAATGGGGGAAGGGGTAGGGGGGGGGGGATCCCAAGTGTTGGTTGTGCAGTCACCTACACATCTGTCTACACTGATTCTGAGCCAGGGAGAGTCTTCTGGAGAGTTGATGAGGAGCTGTCAGATGGAGGTTCTCTACGAGTCATCGTATACGGATACGAAGGACTCCTTATGCAGCCGGTAGCCCTACCATCTCCGGACTATGTGCCAGGACCTGAGCACCCACCAGTCTTCTCCCGATTATTACGTTCGCCAACCCTAGCACCCCCTTCACCATGTTTAGGTACCAACAAACCTGATGCCTGAGATCCCCCCCGAGTACTTAGTCCCATTCGATGCTAGGGCACCCTTAGAGGACCAGCCTCTACCTGTTGATGCCTCACCTATCGCCTTGTCACCATGCTACGTGGCAGACTCCGACCTGGAGGAGGACCCCGAGGAGGATCATGTTGACTATCCTGCTGATGGAGGGGATGATGATGATGAGCCCTCCGATGACGACAACGATGATGATGATACTGATGACGGGGATGAGGAGCCCTTTGAGGACGAGGATGATGACGAGGTGGAGGAGCACCTAGCTCCGGCCGACTCTTCTGCTATACCCGTTGTTGACCCTGTTCCCTCAGCTGGGGACACAGAGGCATTTGAGACTGATGAGTCTACACCTACACCTAGATCGCCTCAGATTAGGATCCCCTTTGCTCAGACACGTCTCCGTAGGGCATGAAAAACTGTCAGACTTGAGCCACATATGCCACCATCCAAGGAGGCACGTATTGTGAAAGTATTTGTCGACCTACACCACCATCACCACCACCATCTCCACTATCACCTTGGTCATCTCCACTACCTCATATTCCCTCACCACCACTACCACCTCCACCATCATCACTACATTTACCACCCATACCCGTACCCACATCATTACCATTACCATCATCTCCACTACCACCACTACCAGCCTCACTATTCATTCCACCCACAGTCGACCTTACAGAGGACATTCTTGAGGCCGAGTTACCACCTCGTAAGAGGTTATATCTAACTGCTCCCACATCGAGGTATGAGGTAGGGGAGAGTTCAACTACTGCTCCTAGACCTACTAGAGGTCATAGAGCGAATTATGGGTTTATCGGCACTATGGGTGCCGAGATCAGACGTCAGAGAGCCAAGGAGGTCGGCTATGGCATTAGGGATGTTTGGGTAGACTCGACAGAGGTTGTTGAGGAGGTAAAGCACCAACGACCCTCCGAGGGGGCAATGCTAAGTGATCGAGCTTGCTGCGGATTCAGGAGCAGACAACAACATGATAGTTTATGATGTGATTAGAGGGATACTCCAAGATAGCAAGACTCAGTTTATTTCAGAGAGTGATAGATTGGTCGAGATAGAAAGTTCACTATGAGACTGTACGACTGTTGGATCAGGAGGCCCTCGTTTCTCGAGAGGCTTGGGCACATTCCGTTGGGTTGAGTTCGTTTGTTCACTATGAACTGCAAGAATATATGACTCATACCCAGATGCAGAATTACCGTATTGCCTCACAGGAGTCACTGATGACGACATTGATTGCACATGTTTCATCAGTATAGGGACAATTTTCAGCGGCATTATGACAGATTCAGGCACTTACAAGCTAGAGTTGAACTCATGTAGATTATCCCTCGGGCTCTGTAGTTCTGCCTAGTTAACATTTTCATGTCTATTCATAGCTATCATTATGGTTAGCGAGCTAAGTATTATGGGTTTTTATACCCCAGCTGATCACGGGCAATAGGATTTTGTATTTTTCAATTCTTTTAATCAGACAATCATGTATGTTTTTCCAGTTATAAATGATGTGTTGTAATATGGTCATTGTCGATCGCTCAAATTCTGTTATGTGTTGTGATCCCCAGTCATGTATTATAGTAAACACTGTTTGATAGTGATCTTGATATATATAAATCTTGTTGTATTATGTCATTTCTCATTCCTGTTATGTGTTGTGATCCCAGTCATGTTATATAATCTCTGTGTGATGTGATCTTGTATATATATCATACCCATGTCATGTAGTGATGTTTATGAAAACCTCACTGTGTACATATATTGTTTTGATTTAACGAACAATAATGCCGCGCAAAAAGAACCCTAGCCAACTACAGCATGGTGCTGTTGCTCTCGCTAGGCCCCTATGACAGTTGCTGCTGTTGAGCAACTAATCAAAGTGCAATAGTAGTATGGCTTCACTTGCTAACAATAAACTCTTTCGAATAGCACTAAATGGTCATGGTCGACAGGAAGCCATAATTCTACACTGGAATTAGTGAGAATTGTAACTCACTTCCCCGTTATTGTACATACAAGGAATTTTTTGATTTATAAGGCCTTACTATAAGGAACAGAAGTGATTGGTTGTGATGTTCAAAATGGTTTAGAAGATGGAATCAGTGTGTTCCATATCAGTCCAACTTGTATGTGAGAACCTAATTTAAGTTTTTGTACATGCAATTTCCTTAGAAATGCTCTTAACATGGTGGAACTCCCCCATGAAGAACTGTTACCCAAGATGTTGCTTATTGCAGGACTGGAAGGCACAAAGAAGAATGATGACAGTCATTATACGCCCAATGTGGTGAAATCAAAAAAGTTAGAAATTAATCTCTGTCTCTTGAACCAAAAAGTAAAAAAGGTACTGATTGTCCGCAATTTTACACTCTAAACGTATTCAAGAGCTTGCACTGATGTATGGAATGATGGTTCACGAGGAATCAGAGGAATTTGAGAAATATTTAAGGGTGGGCTTCCTGATATGATTCCGGGAAATTTCATGTCCTAACCACCCAAACGATTGGAAAGAACAATTGAGAGTTTGCCAATGATGCAGATGGATCAAAAAGTCCTCTACAATTTTACTGAAAGGCAAGCGAAAGCAAAAGAGGAAGTTGTTGGAAGTTTAATGCTAGAAACAATCAAAAGCACCAACAACAAAATAAGAGACAGAACACTGGGAGGGCTTACACTGCTGGGCCTGGTAAAAAGAGGGAGTACACGAGATCATTGCCCTTGTGTATAAAATGCAACTATCACCACAAAGGGTCCCCATGTCTCCCAGGTGTAATAAAGTTGCAAGAAGATCGTCAAGCTGGCTCATGACTGTATGAGTTTTGGTCCCCAACGTAATAATAACAATCGTTGGGAACTTCGAGGACAACTCAAAATGCAGTCACTAGTTTATAAGTAGTGTGTATCAGGAGGCATTTAAAAGAAAGTCTGTCTGAAGCAGAAGAATGGAATCCGGGTAACAATGGGGAAAGGGCAAATGCACCAGCCAAGGAAATATGTGGTGGCAATGCAGGAACAAAACCCATACTCCAACGTCCGTTATGGGTACGTCTTATCTAAATGACCGCTATGCCTCTATCTTATTGATATAACCGTGCCAATAGAAGTTTTGTAACATACAACATTTATTCCCTAATTGATATCACAACAATAACATTTCAACCATTATTATGATGTTGAACTAGCCCACGAAAAAATAATTAGGATAAATACTATCATCCGGGGTTGTACATTAAACTTCTTAGACCATCCATTCAACATCAACTTAATGCCCAAATAACTTGTTATCTCGACGTCATAATCGGTATGGACTTGGTTGTCAAAGTTATCCACGCCTCCATAGATTGTCCGAGAAATTGTTCGTATTCCTAGGGGAAATGATACGAGGCTTAATTGTTCACATGTAAACGGAAGGTTAAAATCAGGAAACGGGACTCGTTTTTGAACATCATTTTCGTGCACCAAAAAACGCATAATTATTTGTTGAAGGACATAGATGGTCATTTTATGTTGGCACATGTTACTACGAAGGAAACTAACGATAAGTCAGGGGAGAAGCGACTTGAGGACGTACCAATCGTTCGAGATTTTCCTGAAGTATTTTCCTGGAAGACTTGCAGGGTCTTCCACCGACTGAGCTCGAAAAGAGGAATTCCCAAATCGATTTGATGCCCGGGTGGCTGCACCTATAGCAAAGATCACCTGTATCAATTATCTCCTCCAAAATGAAAGAGTTGTCAGAACAATTGCAAGAACTATCCGACAAGGGCTTTATAAGACCCAGTTCCTCACCTTGGGGAGCTCCGATCTTGTTTGTCAAAAAGAAGGATGGATCATTCCGGATGTACATCGACTACCGAGAATTGAATAAACTGACGGTGAAGAATCGTTATCCTCTCCAAGGAGTTGATGATTGTTTGATCACTAGGGATCCATATTTTATCGAAATTAGACTGCGATCGGGATATCATCAGTCTTAGAGTAACCGAGAAGAGAGGATATTCCGAAGATAGAATTTAGGACTCGGTATGGTCATTACGAGTTCCAAGTGATGCCATTTGGTTTGACAAATGCACCTGCAGTATTCATGGACCTCATGAACCGAGTGTGCAAACCATACTTAGATAAGTTTGTAATTGTCTTTATCGACGATATAACTAATTTTATATCAAAGCAACCAAAGAAAAGAACATAAAGAGCATCTTAAGGCAATTTTGGAATTGCTTAAGAACGGAAGGAGTTGTAACGCTAAATTCTCTAAATGGTGAATTTTAAATTCCCAAGGTACAATTATGCACGGCCCACGTGATTAGAAAAGTCAAGGCATTCCACGTAGATCCCGCAAGATCAATCCTAAAAGATTGGGGCTTCTCCTAAGACTCCAACGGAGATTCCGTATAATTTTAGGTCTTTCCTGTTATCTACCTTGAAGATTACATTAAGAGGATTTTCAAAAAATCGCTAAGGAGACAAATGACCAAACACACTCAGAAGAAAGTCGCCTTTGCAATGGGGTGACAAGCAAGAAGCATACTTTTTAGACATTTGAAGCATAAGTTGTGAACGCAACACCATCTTAGTCTCTCCAAGAGCGAGAACTTTTATTTTTTATTGCGAAGCGCCATCACATAAGATTTTGGGTGCATAATTGATGCAAAAACAAAGGAATTGCTTATGCAACACGACAAGCGAAGATTCATGAGAAAAGTTATAAAACTACCCATGATATGGAACTTTGGTTGCAGTGGAGTTTTTTTGCTTCTAAAGATTTTGGAGGCACTACTTGTATGGAACTAAGTGTATGGTGTTCACATATCATAAGAGTCTCCAACACATACTTGACCAAAAGGAGTTAAATATGAGGCAATGTCGTTGGTTAGAGTTGCTCAGTGATTACGATTGTGAAATTCGTTATCACCCGGGGAAAGAAAATGTTGTTGCCTGATGATAGCATTTGAGCATGAAAGAGCGAATTATGAAACCGGTTAAGAGTCCTGAGCCTTAGTGATGACAATTGCTTTGGATCTTCCCAAACACATATTAATGCTCAGACTGAAGCACAGAAACTAGAGAATCTCAAGAACGAAGATGTAGGTGGTATGATCAGGAAGGATATACCAAAGGAAAAGTTGGAACCCCGCGCTGATGGAACCTTATGCTTAAACGGCAGGAGTTGGTTGCCATGTTATGGTGACTTAAGGACTGTGATCATGCACGAGTCCCACAAATCAAAATACTCCATCCATCCGGGTTCTGACAAGATGTACCAGGACATGAAAAAGCTATATTGGTGGCCCAATATGAAGGCCGACATCGCCACCTATGTTAGCAAATGTTGACAGTGCTAAAGTCTGAGAAGCAGAACACCAAAGGTCCATCGGGATTGTATAGTAACAACCCTTGAGATCCCCCATGAAAGTGGGACAAATATCAATATGGATTGAGAGCTTCCTAAGTCATCGCAAGGATATAACACCATTTGGGTGATTGTTGACCGACTTACTAAGTCTGCAATCTTTACACCAATGAGAGAGACTGATTCCATGGAGAAAATGGACGATAATGTACCGTAGGAAGGAGGTATCACGAGGCAATGGTAATGACCTGTCTCTCATTTGTGTGAATTGTGACCCTAGATTAGCATCAAATTTTCTAGAGGACACTAAAAATGCTTTGGGTACTAAAAAAACTTGTATATGAGTACTGTGAACCATCTGCGACTGACGGACCAAGCGAGAGAACTATCCAAACTCTCGAGTGAAATGCTACTGCTTGTGGTGATCGACCTTTGGAAATGGTAGGTTATAGACATATGTTGCCACTGGTTGAGTTTCTTACAACAACAGTTATCACAATCACCGCAGCATGCAAGGTTGCACCTTTCGAGGCACTTTACGGTCGAAAGTGTCGTTCACCTATTTGTTAGGCTGAGGCCGGGCAAGTTTAACTCACCGGTCCAGAAATAGTCCAAGATACAACTGAGAAGGTCTTCAGATCAAGCAGAGAATTCAAGCCGCTGCGAAGACCGATCAAAAGAGTTTACGCCTATTTAAAGCGAAAGCAATGGAGTTATTCAATTGGGGATAGAGTTATGCTAAAAGTTTCAACCTTGGAAAGGGTCGAACGATTTGGCAAACGGGGGAAGTTAAACCCAAATATGTTGGACCATTCCAAGGTACTAGAAAAGGTGGATCCGTTGCTTACAATTCTTGAGCTTACCTCAAAGAGTTAAGGCAGAGTCACAATACATTTCAAAAGTAACCAACCTGAAGAAATGTTTATTCTGACGAAACCATTAGCCGTTCTTTTAGAAGGACTCCATTGGATGTCAAGCTCCATTTTGTGGAAGAACCTGTAGAGATCATGGATCGAAAATTAAAACGATTGAAGGCAAAGCCTATCCCTAATAATTGGTACCAAGGTTCATGGAACTCAAGGAGAGGTCCTGAGTATACATGTGAACGCGAAGACCATTTTCAAAAGAAATTAGTCTGCATCTTTTCACCTAAAACCCGACCTTCATCAAGTGTTAGCAACTTTGATCCTTAAGGACAAGGCCTTCTTCTAAGGGTGGAGACTGTAACGTTTCTCATTTTCAGTCATTTACGATTTCTTTATTCCATTATTTATTTTAGGCTTTTGCGCAATATTACATTTAAAAATATTATCATAGTTTAAATCATGTAAACTAAAAATCATCATTCAACATAAACGGACACCAAACAAATAAAGTTTACATCAAACAAGTGTTATATGATTATTAAGAGTATAATTTATAACTTTTCATAATTTATTTTTATTGGTTACGTAAAACGCTTACGTTTCGCAATAAATTACATTCGGGCATACCCGAAAACACCTATACCTATCTACACTCAAACAAATACCCACATTTATATCCAATATACAAAATTAAATCATTTTATCATCACATAATCCATTAGGGCCAGATATGTATAAATGCATACTTAATACATTTTAAAATCACACTAATATGTTTCCTAACTCAACCAAGGACACATTAGAGCAAGTTTCTAGTAATTATCAAGTCAATGGTACTCCCTCCCCCTCATACATGCATCTACCTCCTCCTAAGGAGGAGGAGTCTCTTACATCTTGTACCTTAACCCCACACCTCAACCATGGTTAGTTTAAGGTAGGTTAAGCACTAACTCTTGTTATATAAGGAAGTAACCATGCACTCTCTCATTCACTAGCAAATAATCAAAACAAAAACCTTTTCCTCTTCATTAAATACCCACGGTAACTTTTAATTGATCTATGAATTTCATAATCTTATGATTTTCTTAGCAAGGAAATACAATGTTCAAAGACTTATTATTATTCATATCTAAGATCATTCAAGGTGTTTTGGAAGCTTGGGTTTGTGATTTAACAAGATTATACAAGAAACTAATTAGGGTTTTTCTAATTAGGGTTTGATCTTGTGATGATTCTCTGGTTAAGCATAAGGATAATGCTAGAGTTCATCATTCCACTACACTTTCTATAAGGATCTATATTTAAGATTGTTTTACATAACTATTAACCATAAATCTTACTTTACATGTTTGTTATATATGTTAAACACCATCTAGCTTATTTTCATGAAATGATGAGATATTAAAAGGCATATACAGGTTTAAATTTTATAAGTATAATGATGAAACAATACATGAAATGGAAATGCACACTTAATATAAGTACTAGTTGATTTATGAGTTTAGTTTGTAAATTATTTTGTATTGAAAGTTAATTACAAGTTTATGTATAAAAAGATCACAAGGACATGGTTTTCACTTGGACAATTGTTATGGACTTTTAGAGGACATTATAGGATTAAGATGATATATGATAGAAAACTTGTAAAAGAATTGTACAAAAGCTCTTAATAAATGGAAGTATAAAACTTGTTTTATAAAACAAAAACATGTAAACTATTTTGGTACCTACTGTTTGATTTCGTCAAATAACATATATATTTCATATTTTATTTAATTAGTACTTATCACAAGGATCGTAAGCATATAAGAAACTTGAAAAACCGAGCAATAACGAAGGAGATATGACATTTTTAAGTTTACAATAATTAAATGGATAAAAGTATTTTTATAAAAGTTATTTTATAAAAATATTTACTGTTTCATATCTGATATATTAAGGGAGATATTTTATAAAGATATTACTTTTCATGACGAATCCAAACATGTAAGAAACTCAAAAACGGATTTAAAATGAAGTGAATATGTTTATTAACAAGTTTTACGGGTATAAAAAAAGGTATTTTTATAAAAGTAAATTTATAAAAATAGGTTACTGTTCACGATGGTTTACTATTGGGAAATGATTTTCCTAAATAGAGCTTTTAATTACGAAGACGTGGACATATGAATCACTAAAAACCTAATTAAAACGAACGAGATACAATTAAAATATGATTTTCAATATTAAAGTTATAAAAAGTATATTTATAAACTTCACTTACGTACTATTCATAACAGTACCAAACCATATTATAAATATAAAATTTGATTAGACTTTTCAAATACGAATTTATACATATAAAGAACAAGCGAAACGGATTAAATACGAGTAAGTTATGACTTTTAAAAGGTTACGACGATTAATTATATAAAAGTTGTTTTATATAATTTTATAAAAACAATTAGAACTACTGTTTTTGTTAGGGGGCATAAATATGAAAAATATAATAATTTGATAAATCTTCCTAATACGAAACCGTGGACATAAAAAACACCATGAAACGTAGTTAAAAATACGATAAAGATACATGTTTATAAAAACCCGTAATGCACTATCTGTCACTTTTGTGCATATATTTTATAAAAAATAATTAAAAAAATTATATAAAATAATATATAGATCAATAATAATATTAAAAAACATGTATTATTAACCAAACAATTAATTATGAGACACGAAAACCCACACTTTATCTTTCCGGATACAATACAAACACCTTTAATTCCTTATTCCAATCAAGTACAGTTTTAAATATGTTTTGACATTATTTAAACTAAACAAAACTAATTATGTGGTGGTGTAACTATATAACTTGTGATGTAGTATTATTAAGTACATTGTACTCATACGACCTACATTTAATTAGGTGCTCGGATTTCGCTTGTCGACTCACTCACATTGATTCATAATATCAACACTAATCACTAAGGTGAGTTCAAAGCCCCATGTTTTTACTATATCAATTATTTTACAACTTTTTGGGGTGAAAAACATGCATTGTTTTGTACAAATAAGACACAAGAGTAACATTTTATCATGATTTACGTGATTTTGCCTAAGTTAGCGATAACCCACTGTGCCATTATCATAGACTGTCAATTAACATTTGGTGTGAGCGTGAATTTAAAAATAGATCTATTTTAGTACTGACAATCCCCCGTTCGGAGAGTTGAGTAGGCACATCACAGAGCTGGTTTTCCGGACAACGAACGTATACCATGTCGGATATTGGGATGTTGCGGGTTAGAACATCATCAAGGGCAATGTTGGCAATTTATATTGCAATTCATACCTGTCGAGTTTCAGTGTCATGAGCTTAAGGGAAACGAAATTACACTTTGGTGATGTATAGGCATCAGTTGCATTATCATACCCTGGGAAACTTGCGGTCCTACATAATATTCACATAAACCAATTAATACACCAACTATATGATGACGTAAACAGCAAGTAATCTCAGGTCAATGAGGCACGAGGTGCTAAGGATACATTGGGGATAGTCTTTTGGGGAGTCATGCATTAAAGATTTGGAGTCAATACATCTTGGGATCATTATTATGATCTAAAATCTTTGTCATCAAATGTTGAACAATTTAAGCCGTTGCGCTTTGTATTAAACAATTTCAATAAATCCAATGTATCGTATTTTAAATGACTCTTTTAGAAGGTCGTTCTCATATATTGTGCTATTAATCTATGAAGTAACGCTTCCGGACTCATTATTCTGTTGCGACCCAATTTGGGGGTGTTAAACACGATGCCAACGAGTTTACCAAATTTTGAAAACCATTTGTACGTTGTGTCAACTCGATGTGAAGAAGTTGAATTCCAACGGGGACTTAAAACTAATGTTTAATTTGGAAATAATTCTCATGGAATCAATGGAGATTTAACATTCCTTATCTTTTTCCATTGATCATGAAAACGTGGTGTTTCTTGAGGAGTTTTAAATCTTGAAGAAGAAGAAGATTTCTATTTGTTGTTGAAATTTAATGTGTTTTATTTTAGACTCATTTTCTAAAAGTGCGGAATCTTCCACTGTTAAGAATTTTTTAAAACAGAGATCATCATTGTATTGGGATTTAAAAACAATTATTTGTGATTATTGATTATTGAAAAGATTAGAATGACCTTAATTTTGTCCTTATTACACTTGCTTTAACCAAGTAAAACGAGAGATTTGGAGTTACATAACCTGCTTTTTCTGACTTGAGTCACTTGATTTAAAGACTTTTTGAGGAGTAGGTGTTTCAAAAACTTGAGCTTTCTTAGAAAACTTTCTATCTTTTTGCAAAGAGTAGGTTGTAAAAGAGAGACCTTCTTCGAAAATGATTTTAAAGATTCACCCGTGTAAATATTCTTTGAAACACTTACTTTTGGTTTTTGAAAGTTTGAAACTAGAGATTTCCCTTTGTCCCGATTAAGAGAATCAAACTTTGCTTTTAGAGCATTGTATGAAGTTCTCAAATCGTTATATTCTTTTTGAATTGAAAGAAGATCTTGTGATGCCAACATTTATTCTAAAGAAGAAATTTGTTTTAAAAACTAATATTTTTTGGCTATATAATCATCAATCTTAAGAGCCAATTGTCGTTCGAGGACAACTTTTATATTTTCATGTTTTTCAAAATAAGTTTTGAACTTGGCTGTTTTCTTTGAAAAATCGACTTTGGCATCCTCAAAATCTTTTGTTTGTTGAGCTAAATCGTTTCAAGCTCCACAATTTTTGTTTCAAAACTAGATGTGTCATTTTCAAGAAGAATCTTTTTCTCCCTGGTATCCCATTCAACTTTTAAACAACATGTGAGAATCATACATATGCTTTGGAAGAAAACTCTCGTAGATCCTGTGAATCAAACCTTTTTCTGATATATTGATTTAAATTTTAAAAAACTTATCAAACTTTTTATTGCCTAAGAATTAGGTTGAAAAAAGCATTAATTGGGCAATTAAAAAGTTTGATAAAGTTTTTTAAAATATTAAATCAATAAAACAGAAAAAGTTTGATTCACAGATCACGAGAGTTTTTCTTCCAAAGCATATGTATGATTCTCACATGTTAAAAGTTGAATGGGATACCAGGGAGAAAAAGATTCTTCTTGAAAATGACACATCTAGTTTTGAAACAAAAATTGTGGAGCTTGAAACGATTTAGCTCAACAAACAAAAGATTTTGAGGATGCCAAAGTCGATTTTTCAAAGTAACAGCCAAGTTCAAAACTTATTTTGAAAAACATGAAAATATAAAAGTTGTCCTCGAACGACAATTGGCTCTTAAGATTGATGATTATATAGCCAAAAATATTAGTTTTTAAAACATTTCTTATTTTAGAATAAATGTATGGCATCGACAAGATCCTTGCTTTCAATTCAAAAAGAATAATAACTATTTTGAGAACTTCATACAATGCTCTAAAAGCAAAGTTTGATTCTCTTAATCGAGACAAAGGGAAATCTCCAGTTTCAACTTTTCCAAACCAAAAGTAAAAGTGATTCAAAGAAAAAATTTGCCCCGGGTGAATCGTAAAAATCATTTTCGAAGAAGGACCTCTTTTACGAACCTACTCTTTGCAAAAATAAAGAAAGTTTTCTAAGAAAGCTCAAGTTTTTGAAACACCTACTCCTCAAAAAGTCTTTAAATCAAGTGACTCAAGTCAGAAAAAGCAGGTTATTGAAACTCCAAACTCTCGTTTTACTCTGGTAAAGCAAGTGTAAAGACCAAAATAAAGTCATTCAAAACTTTTCAAATACTCAAAATCAAAAATGTTTTAAATGCAAAACAATGATGACTCTGTTTTAAAAATTCTAAACAGTGGAAGATTTCCGCACTTTTAGAAAATGAGTTCTCAAAATAAAACACTGAATTTCAACAACAAATAGAAATCTTCTTCTTCTTCAAGATTTAAAACTCCTCAAGAAACACCACGTTTTCATGATCAATGGAAAAAGATAAGGAATGTTAAATCTCCATTGATTCCATGAGAATTATTTCCAAATTAAACATTAGTTTTAAGTCCCCGTTGGAATTCAACTTCTTCACATCGAGTTGACACAACGTACAAATGGTTTTCAAAATTTGGTAAACTCGTTGGCATCGTGTTTAACACCCCCAAATTGGGTCGCAACAGAATAATGAGTCCGGAAGCGTTACTTCATAGATTAATAGCACAATATATGAGAACGACCTTCGAAAAGAAGTCATTTAAAAATACGATACAATTGGGATTATTGAAAATTGTTTAAAACAAACGCACGGCTTAAAATTGTTCAACATTTGATGACAAAGATTTTAGATCATAATAATGATCCCAAGATGTATTGACTCCAAATCTTTAATGCATGACTCCCCAAAAGACTATCCCCAATGTATCCTTAGCACCTCGTGCCTCATTGACATGAGAAAACATGCTTTAAAACGTCAACATAAAGTTGGTGAATTCATAGGTTTATGTGAATATTATGTAGGACCGCAAGATTTCCCAGTGTATGATAATGCAACAGATGCAAACATCACAAAGTGTAATATACGTTTTCCCTAAGCTCAATACGACTGAAAAACACCGACAGGTATGAATTGCAATATAAATTGCCAACATTGCCCTTGATGATGTTCTAACCCGCAACATCCCAAATCCGACATGGTATACGTTCGTTGTCCGGAAAACCAGCACAGTGAGTGCTACTCACCCGAACGGGGATGTCAGTCCTAAATAGATCTATTCATAACATTCACGCTCACACAAAGTAATATTGAGTTCCGATTGATAAATGGCACAGTGGGTTATCGCAACTTAGCAAACCCGAAATATATAAAAATAGTACACTTGCGTCTAATTTGTAAAACAATGCATGTTTTTCACCCCAAAAGTTGTAAATAATTGATATAGTAAAACATGGGGCTATGAACTCACCTTAGTGAATAGTGTTATTATTATGAATCAAGTGAGTGAGTCGACAAGCGAAATCTGAACACAACCTAATTAAATGTAGGTCGTATGAGTACAATGTACTTAATAATACTACATCACAAGTTATATAGTTACACCACCACCTAATAGTTTTTGTTTAGTTTAAAATGTCAAAACAATATTTAAACTGTACTTTATTGAATAAAGGATTAAAGGTGTTTGTATTTGTATCCGAAAGATAAAGTGTGGTTTTCGTCTCATAATTAATTGTTTGTTAATAATACATGTTTTAATACTATTATTGATTATATAATTATATTATATAATTATTTTTAATTATTTTTATAAAATCAATGCACAAAAGTGAAGATAGTGCATACGGTTTTATAAACATCGTATCTTTATCGTTTTAACTCCGTTTCAAGTGTTTTTTATGTCCACGGTTTCGTATTAAGAAAATCTATCAAAATATTATATTTATAATATTTATGCCCCTAACAAACAGTAGTTCTAATTGTTTTTATAAAATTATATAAAACAACTTTTATATAATTAATCGTCGTAACCTTTTAAAAGTCATAACTTACTCGTATTTAATCCGTTCGCTGTTTTCATTTAATGTAAAATAATTCGTATTTGAAAAGTCTAATCAAATTTTATATTTATAATATGGTTTGGTACTGTTATGAACAGTAACAGTAAGTGAAAGTTTATAAAAATACTTTTTATATCTTTAATTATTGAAATCGTATTTTAATTGTATCTCCGTTCGTTTTTAATTAGTGGTTTTAGTTGAACAAATGTTCCACGTCTTCGTAATTAAAAGCTCTATTTAGGAAAATCATTTCCCAATAGTAAACCATCGTGAACAGTAACCTATTTTTATAAATTTACTTTTATAAAAATACTTTTTTAACTTAAACTTGTAAATAACATATCACCTTCATTTTAAATCCATTTTTTTAGTTTCTTACATGTTTGGATTCGTCATGAAAAGTACTATCTTTATAAAATATCCCTTAATATATCAGATCTGAAACAGTAAATATTTTTATAAAATAACTTTTATAAAAATACTTTTATCCATTTAATTATTGTAAACTTAAAAATGTCATATCTCCTTCGTTATTGCTCGGTTTTTCAAGTTTCTTATATGCTTACGATCCTTGTGATAAGTACTAATTAAATAAAATATGAAATATATATGTTATTTGACGAAATCAAACAGTAGGTACCAAAATAGTTTACATGTTTTTGTTTTATAAAACAAGTTTTATACTTCTATTTATTAAGAGCTTTTGTACAATTCTTTTACAAAGTTTTCTATCATATATCTTACACCTATTAAGTCCTCTAAAAGTCCATAACAATTGTCCAAGTGAAAACCATGTCCTTGTGATCTTTTTATATATAAACTTGTAATTAACTTTCAATACAAATTAATTTACAAACTAAACTCATAAATCAACTAGTACTTATATTAAGTGTGCATTTCCATTTCATGTATTGTTTCATCATTATACTTATAAAATTCGAACCTATATATGCCTTGTAATATCTCATCATTTCATGAAAATAAGCTAGGTGGTGTTTAACATATATAACAAACATGTAAAGTAAGAATTATGAATAAATAGAAATGTAACATCTTAAATAGACCTTATAGAAGTGTAGTGGAATGATGAACACAAGCTTATCCTTAAGCTTTAACCCAGAGAATCAATCATAAGATCAAACACTAATTAGGAAAACCCTAATTAGTTTCTTATACAATCTTGTTAAATCACAAACTCAAGCTTCCAAAACACCTTGAATGATCTTAGATATGAATAATAATAAGTCTTGAACACTTGTATCCTTGCTAGAAATCAAAGATTATGAAAATCATAGACAATTAAAAGATACCGTGGGTATTTAATGAAGAGGAAAAGGTTTTTGTTTTGATTATTTGCTAGTGAATGAGAGAGTGCATGGTTACTTCCTTATATAACAAGAGTTAGTGCTTAACCTACCTTAAACTAACCATGGGTTTGAGGTGTGGGGTTAAGGTACAAGATGTAAGAGACTCCTCCTCCTAGTGAGGAGGTAGATGCATGTATGAGGGGGAGGGAGTACCATTGACTTGATAATTACTAGAAACTTGCTCTAATGTGTCCTTGGTTGAGTTAGGAAACATATTAGTGTGATTTTAAAATGTATTAAGTATGCATTTATACATATCTGGCCCTAATGGTATTCAGTGAAGATAAAATGATTTAATTTGTTAATATTGGATATACATGTGGTGTATATGTTTGAGTGTAAGATTGATAATAGGTGCTTCCGGGTATGCCCGAATGAAATTTATTGCGAAACGTAAGCGTTTTACGTAACCAATAAAAATAAATTATGAAAAGTTATAAATTATACTCTTAATAATCATATAACACTTGTTTGATGTAAACTTTATTTGTTTGGTGTCCGTTTATGTTGAATGATGATTTTTAGTTTACATGATTTAACTATACGATAATAATTAAAAGTAAACGCGCAAAAGCCTAAAAATAAATAATGGAATAAATGAAATCGTAAATGACCTGAAAATGAGAAATGTTACAGTCTCCACCCATTAGAAGAGCCTTGTCCTTAAGGATCAAGTTGCAACACTTGATGAAGGTACGGGTTTAGTGAAAAGATGCAGATACTTCTTTTGAAATTGGTCTTCGCGTTCCCATGTAAACTCAGGACCTCTCCTTGAGTTCCATCGAACCTTGACAATTAGGATACGGCTTTGCTTCAATCGTTTAACTTCTCGATCCATGATCTCTACAGGTTCTTCCACAAAATGGAGCTTGACATCCACATGGAGTCCTTCCAACAGAACGGCTAATGGTTCGTCAGAATAAACATATTTTATTGTTTCTTCAGGTTGTATAACATGAGTTGTATTGTGAACTCTGCTTAACTCTGAGGAAGCTCAAGAATTGTAAGCAACGGAAACCCAACCTTTTCTAGTACCGTTGAATGGTCCAACATATCTAGGGTTTAACTTCCCCCGTTTGCCAAAACGTACGACCCCTTTCCAAGGTGAAACTTTAAGCATAACTCTATCCCCAACTTGAAACTCCATCGGCTTACGCTTTAAATCGGCGTAACTCTTTTGTCGGTCATGAGCGGCTTGCATTCTCTGCTTGATCTGAAGGACCTTCTCAGTTGTATCTTGGACTATTTCTGGACCGGTGAGTTAAACTTGCCCGGCCTCAGCCTAACAAATAGGTGAACGACACTTTCCGACCTGTAAGTGCCTCAAAGTGCAACCTTGATGCAAAGCAGGATAACTGTTGTTTGATAAGTAAAACTCAACCAGTGGCAAATGTCTAACCCAACCATTTCCCAAAGTCGATCACACAAGCACGTAGCATATCCTCGAGAGTTTGGATAGTTCTCTCGCTTTGTCCATCAGTCTGCGGATGGTACACAGTACTCATATCCAAGTTAGTACCCAAAGCCTTCTGAAGTGACCTCTAGAAATTTGATGCGAATCTAGGGTCACGATCACAAATGATCGAGACAGGTATTCCATGCCTCGTGACTACCTCCTTCAGGTACATTCTCGCTAATTTCTCCATGGAATCAGTCTCTCTCATTGGTGTAAAGATTGCAGACTTAGTAAGTCAGTCAACAATCACCTAAATGGTGTCATATCCTTGCGACGACTTAGGAAGCTTAAATCCATAATGATATTATCCCACTTTCATTGGGGTATCTCAGGTTGTACTAACAAACCCGATGGCCTTTGGTGTTCAGCTTTGACTTTAGCACACGTCAAACATTTGCTAACATAGGTGGCGATGTCGGCCTTCATATTGGGCCACCAATATAGCTTTTTCATGTCCTGGTACATCTTGTCAGAACCCGGATGGATGGAGTATTTTGATTTGTGGGACTCGTGCATGATCACAGTCCTCAAGTCACCATAACATGGCAACCAACTCCTGCCGTTTAAGCATAAGGTTCCATCAGCGCGGGGTTCCAACTTTTCCTTCGGTATATCCTTCCTGATCATACCACCTACATCTTCGTTCTTGAGATTCTCTAGTTTCTGTGCTTCGGTCTGAGCATTCAAGATTTGTTTGGGAAGATCCAAACCAATAGTCATCACTAAGGCTCGGACTCTTAACGGTTTAATTCGCTCTTTCCTGCTCAAAGCATCAGCAACAACATTTGCTTTCCCCGGGTGATAACGAATCTCACAATCGTAATCACTGAGCAACTCTAACCAACGACATTGCCTCATATTCAACTCCTTTTGGTCAAGCATGTGTTGTAGACTCTTATGATATGTGAACACCATACACTTGGTTCCATACAAGTAGTGCCTCCAAATCTTTAGAGCAAACACCACTGCACCAAGTTCCAAATCATGGGTAGTATAATTTTTCTCATGAATCTTCAGCTGTCGTGATGCATAAGCAATCACCTCTTGTTTTGCATCAATATCGCACCCAATCCTTAATGTGATGCATCGCAATAAACAATAAAGTTCTCAGCTCCTTGAGAGAGAGCTAAGATGGGTGCGCTTCACAACTTATGCTTCAATGTCTAAAAAGCTGCTTCTTGCTTGTCACCCCATGCAAAGGCGACTTTCTTCTGAGTGAGTTTGGTCATTGGCTTAGCGATTTTTGAAAATCCTTTAATGAATCTTCGGTAGTAACCGGCAAGACCTAAAAATTAACGAATCTCCGTTGGAGTCTGTAGGAATGCGCCAATCTTTTATTGATCGATCTTGGTGGGAATCTACGATAAGCCTTGACAAATTCACGTGTCCGAAAATTGTACCTTTGGGAAATTAAAATTCCACATTTTAAGAAATTTACGACAACACCTCCTTCTTTAAGCAATTCCAAAATTCCGTAAGATGCTCTATAAGTTTCATCTTGTTCCCTTTGAATAAATTAGTATATCGTCGATAAAGACAATTACAAACTTATCTAAGTATGGTTTGCACACTCGGTTCATAAGGTCCATGAATACTGCAGGTGCATTTGTCAAACCAAATGGCATCACTTGGAACTCGTAATGACCATACCGAGTCCTAAATTCTATCTTCGGAATATCCTCTTCTCGTACTCTAAGCTGATGATAACCCGATCGCAAGTCTATATTTGAATAAACACTGGATCCTAGCTGATCAAACAAATCATCAATCCTTGGGAGAGTGTAACGATCTTCACCGTCCAGATAATCAATTCTCGGTAGTCGATGTACATCCGAAATGATCCGTCCTTCTTTTTGACAAACAAGACCGGAGCTCCCCCAATGTGCAGGATCAGGGTCTTATAAAAGCCCTTGTCGATAGTTCTTGCAATGTTGCTGACAACTCTTTCATTTTGGAAGGAGCTAATTGATAAGGTGCTCTTGCTATAGGTGCAGCACCGGGCATCAAATCGATTTGGAATTCCACTTGTCGAGTCGGTGGAAGACCCGGCAAGTCTTCAGGAAATACTTCAGGAAAATCTCGAACGATTGGTACGTCCTCAAGTCGCTTCTCCCCTGACTTAATCGTTAGTTTCCTTCGTAGTAACATGTGCCAAAAAGACATTATGTCCTTTCAACAAATAATTATGCGTTTTTGGTTGCAAGAAATGATGATGTTCAAACGAGTCCCGTTTCCCTGATTACTTCCGTTACCATGAACAATTAAGGTTTCATTTCCCCAGGGAATACGAACGATCTTCTCGGCACAATCAATGAGAGCGTGGTACTTTGACAACCAGTCCATACCGATTATGACGTCGAAGCTACAGTTTCTATGGTCATTAAGTTGAAGTTAAATGGATTGCTAAGAATTTTAATGTACAACCTCCTGGATGATAGTATTTATCCTAAATTATTTTCTCGTTGGCTAGGTCAACACATACTAATGGTCCTAATGTAATTGATGTGATAACAATTAGGGAACTAAATGTTGTCGAAACAAAACTTCTATTGGCACCGGTATCAAATAAGATAGATGCATAGCGGTCATTTAGAAGGAACGTACCCATAACGACGTTGGAGTCTGGGTTTGTTCCTGCATTGCCCACCACATAAACCTTGGCTGGTGCATTGCCATTCCCACATTGATTACCACGGTTTCCATTCTTCAGCTTCAGACAGACTTTCTTAAAATGCCCCTGAACACCACACTTATAACAAGTGACAGCATTTTGAGTTGTCCCGAAGTTCCCACGAAGTTATTATTACCGTTGGGACCAAAACTCCTACAGTCATGAGCCAGATGACCGATCTTCTTGCACTTATTACACCTGGGAGCACATGGACCTTTGTGGTGATAGTTGCATTTTATACACAAGGGCAATGATCTCGTGTACTCCCTCTTTTTACCAGGCCCAGCAGTGTAAGCCCTCCCAGTGTTCTGTCTCTTATTTTGTTGTTGGTGCTTTTGATTGTTTCTAGCATTAAACTCCAACTTCCTCTTTTGCTCAGCTTGCCTTTCAGTAATAGTGAGGACTTTTTGATCCATCTGATCATTGGCAAACTCAATTGATTTCTCCATCGTCATGGGTTGATATGACATTACATTTCCCTGAATCATATCAGGAAGCCCACCAACATATTTCTCAACTTCCTCTGATTCCTCGTTGAACATCCTTCCACACATCAGTGCAAGCTCTTGAAAACGTAGAGTGTAACTTGCGACATCAGTACCTTTTACTTTTAGGTTCCAGAGATTAATTTCTAACTTTTTGATTTCACCCCTTGGGCAGTATTTGACTGTCATTATCTTCTTTAGTGCCTTCCAGTCCATAGCATAAGCAACATCTTGAGTAACAGTCTTCATGTGGGAGTTCCACCATGTTAGAGCATTTCTAAGGAAAGTGCATGTAGCAAACTTAACTTGGTTCTCCACAACACAGTTGCTGATATGGAACACTGATTCCATCTTCCTCAACCATTATGACATCACAACCACTCCTTCAGTACCCTTAAAAGTAAGGGCTTATAAATCAAAAAATCCTTGTATGTACACTCACGGGGAGTGCGTACAATTCCTCTAATTCCATTTTTTGGTGTGTGGGTTTTTGTGAATTGGGTGTTTTTGTCAGAATTATGGCTTCCGTCGCCATGACCATTAGTGCTATTTCGAAGAGTTTCATGGTTAGCAAGTGCCGCAGACACTCTTGCTTTGATTAGTTGCTCAACAGCAGCAACTGTCATAGGGGCAGCAGCAGCAACAGCCCTTGCAGTAGTGGCAGAGGTTCTTTTTGGCGGCATATTGTTCTAAATCACAACAATATAAAACACGTGAGTTTTCATAAACATCACAACATGACATGGGTACAACATATATATAACAAGATCACATCACACAGTGATTATATAACATGACTAGGATCACAACACATAACAGAATTGAGATTGACATAATACAACACATTATATATAACAAGATCACATCACACAGTGTTTATATAACATGACTGGGATCACAACACATAACAGAATTGAGATCGACATGACATAATACAACACATCATATATAACTGGAAAACATACATGATTGTCTGATACAAGAAATGAAAAATACAAATCCTACTGCCGTGCTAGCTGGGTATAAAACCCATAATACTTAGCCGGCTAACATAATGATAGCTATGAATATGACATGAAAATGTAAACCTAGGCAGAACTACCAGCGCCCTCGGGATCATCTACATGAGTCTGATCTCTAGCCTGAAGTGCCTGAATCTGTCATAATGCCGCTGAAAATTGTCCCTATACTGATGAAACATGTGCAATCAATGTCCGTCATCATGAACTCCTGTGAGCAATACGGTAATTCTGCATCTGGGTATGAGTCATATATTCTTGCAGTTCATAGTGAACAAACGAACTCAACCCAACGGAATGTGCCCAAGCCTCTCGAGAAACGAGGGCCTCCTGATCCAACAGTCGTACAGTCTCATAGTGAAACTGTCTATCCTCGACCAATCTATCAACTCTCTGAAATAACTGAGTCTGCCTATCTTGAGTATCCTCTATCACATCATAAATATCATGTGTGTCCTGCTCCTGAACCGCAGCAAGCTCGATCACTCTAGCATTGACCCCCTCGAGGGTCGTTGGTGCTACCTCCTCAACAACCTCTGTCGAGTCTACCCAAACATCCCTAATGCCATAGCCGACCTCCTTGGCTCTCTGACGTCTGATCTCGGCACCCATAGTGCCGATAAACCCATAATTCGCTCTATGACCTCTAGTAGGTCTAGGAGCAGCAGTTGAACTCTCCCCTACCATCAGTACCTCTAGTTGGGAGCAGTTAGATATAACCTCTTACGAGGTGGTAACTCGGCCTCAAGAATGTCCTCTGTAAGGTCGACTGTGGGTGGAATGAATAGTGAGGCTGGTAGTGGTGGTAGTGGAGATGATGGTAATGGTAATGATGTGGGTACGGGTGGTGGTAAATGTAGTGATGATGGTGGAGGTGGTAGTGGTGGTGAGGGAATATGAGGTAGTGGAGATGACCAAGGTGATAGTGGAGATGGTGGTGGTGATGGTGGTGTAGGTGCGACAACATACTCAGCAATACGTGCCTCCATGGATGGTGACATATGTGGCTCAAGTCTGACAGTTTTTCATGCCCTACGGAGACGTGTCTGAGCAAAAGGGGATCCTAATATGAGGCGATCTAGGTGTAGGTGTAGACTCATCAGTCTTAAATGCCTCTGTGCCCCCAGCTGAGGGAACAGGGTCAACAACGGGTATAGCAGAAGAGTCGGCCAGAGCTAGGTGCTCCTCCTCCTCGTCATCATCCTCGTCCTCAAAGGGCTCCTCATCCCCGTCATCAGTATCATCATCATCGTTGTCGTCATCGGAGGGCTCATCATCATCATCCCCTCCATCAGCAGGATAGTCAACATGATCCTCCTCGGGGTCCTCCTCCAGGTCGGAGTCTGCCACGTAGCATGGTGACAAGGCGATAGGTGAGGCATCAACAGGTAGAGGCTGGTCCTCTAAGGGTGCCCTAGCATCGAATGGGACTAAGTACTCGGGGGACTCAGGCTCAGGTATGTATGGTACCTCAACATGTGAAGGTGGGTGCTCAGGGTTGGGCACGTAATCGGGAGACGGTGGGTGCTCAGGTCCTGGCACATAGTCCGGAGATGGCGAGGCTACCGGCTGCATAAGGAGTCCATCGTATCCGTATACGATGACTCGTAGAGAACCTCCATCTGACAGCTCCTCATCAACTCTCCAGAAGACTCTCCCTGGCTCAGAATCAGTGTAGACAGATGTGTAGGTGACCGTGGATGAAGAAGACATGACAGGATCTGTAACACTCAAACAGATTTTTAAAGGATTAGTAAATAAATAATACGCCATCATAATATAACTTAATATATATACACCAGTATTTGAAACATGCAACATCTAGTATACTCAACTAATGCAACAAGTAATGTATAAGTGAATGTCCCATGAAAACCCCTTTGTATGATGCAATGTTTGAAAACGGTTATAGTCCAAGTAAAAACATTTGACCTGGTTCTCTATAACCTTGGCTCTAGATACCAATATGTAACACACCCAAATTAGGTCGCAGCGGAATAATGAGTCTGGGAGCGTTACTTCATAGATCAATAGCACAAGATATGAGAACGACCTCTAAAAGAGTCGTTTAAAATACGATACATTAGATTTATAAAAATAGTTTAATACAAAGCGCAAGGGCATAAATTTGTTCACATTGATTGACACAGATTTTTGATCATAACAATTATCCCAAGATGTAATGACTCCAAATATTTAATGCATGACTCCCCAAAAGATTATCCCCAGTGTATCCTTAGCACCTCGTGCCTCATTTACCTGAGAAAATATGCTTTAAAATGTCAACATAAAGTTGGTGAATACATAGGTTTATGTAAATATAATGTAGGACCGCAAGATTTTAAAGTGTATGATAATGCAACAGATGCAAACATCACAAAGTGTAATTACGTTTCCCAAAGCTCATGACACTGAAGCTCGACATGTATGAATTGCAATATAAATTGCCAACATTTCCCTTGATGATGTTCTAACCCGCAACATCCCAAATCCGACATGGTATACGTCCGTTGTCCGGCAAACCGGCACAGTGAGTGCTACTCACCTGAACGGGGATGTCAATCCCAAATAGATCTATTTATAACATTTGCGCTCACACAAAGTAATTGACAGTTCATGATAATGGGCACAATAGGTTATCGCTACTTAGACAAACACGTAATCATAATAAAAATAACACTTGCGTCCAATTTGTAAAACCAATGCATGTTTCCTCACCCCAAAAGATGTAAATCTTTGATATAGCAAAATATTGGGCTAATGAAAAAAAAAAAACTCACCTTAGTAAATAGTTTCATTTATAATTCAAGTGAGTGAGCCCGACAAGCGAAATTCAATGGCAACCTAATTAAATGTAGGCCGATGAGTACAATGAACTTTAATAATACTAAACATCACAGTTATATAGTTTACACCACCATCCTAATAAGTTTTTGTTTAGTTATGAAAATGTCAAAACAATGTATAAACCGTACTTTATTGAATAAGGTGATTTTGTAATTGTAAATCCGTAAGATAAAGTGTGGTTTTTCGTCTCATAATTGATTGTTTGTAATAATACATGTTTAATAATATATTTTTGATTATATAATTACTATTATAATTGGTTTAATTGTTTTTATAAAATAGTGCACAAAAGTGAAGATAGTGCATACGGTTTTATAAACCTCGTATCTTTATCGTTTTAACTCCGTTTCAAGTGTTTCTTATGTTCACGGTTTCGTATTAAGAAATCAATCAAATATTAAAATTTATAATATATTGACCCTGATAAACAGTAGTTCTAATTGTTTTTATAAAATTATATAAAACTACTTTTATATAATTAATCGTCGTAACCTTCCAAAAGTCATAACTTACTCATATTTAATCCGTTTCGCTTGTTCTTTATATGTATGGATTCGTATTTGAAAAGTCTAATCAAATTTTATATTTATAATATGGTTTTTGTACTATATATGACCATAAGCAAAGTGAAAGTTTATAAAAATACTTTTTATAACTTAATTATTGAAATCGATATTAAATTGATAACTCTTTGACGTGTTTTAAATTCGGTTTTTAGTGATTCCTATGTCCACGTCTTCGTAATTAAAAGCTCTATTTATGAAAATTATTTCCCAACAGTATACCATCGTGAACAGTAACCTATTTTTATAAATTTACTTTTATAAAAATACTTTTTAACTTAAACTTGTAAATAACGTAACCCCTTTCATTTTAATAATCCGTTTTTCCGATTTCTTACATGTTATGCGAGAGCGTCATGAAAAGTAAAATCTTTATAAAATATCTCCCATAATATATCAGATCTGAAACAGTAAATATTTTTATAAAATAACTTTTATAAAAATACTTTTATCCATTTAATTATTGTAAACTTAAAAATGTCATATCTCCTTCGTTATTGCTCGATTTTTTAAGTTTCTTATATGCTTACGATCCTTGTGATAAGTACTAATTAAATAAAATATGAAATATATATGTTATTTGACGAAATCAAACAGTATGTACCAAAATAGTTTACATGTTTTTGTTTTATAAAACAAGTTTTATACTTCCATTTATTAAGAGCTTTTGTACAATTCTTTTACCAAGTTTTCTATCATATATCTTACACCTATTAAGTCCTCTAAAAGTCCATAACAATTGTCCAAGTGAAAACCATGTCCTTGTGATCTTTTTATACATAAACTTGTAATTAACTTTCAATACAAAATAATTTACAAGCTTTTGTTGAATTTCAACAATATTTCCAAAACCAACAATAAAACCTACCACAATTCTCTATACCATAACAACAAAGCCAATCGTCAAACTCACTCTCACAAACCGAAGCCCAACCAAAACGTGTACCCCGAAAATGAGCCGCAAAAAAAAGCAAAGACGTGGAGGTTCTGGACGCGGGGGCTTCGTTTCGTTGGCAACTGGGCGAGGAAACTTTACTTGCAAAATGTTACGTAGCCGTGTTCCAAAGAAATAAATGTCGGCGGGGGGGGGGGGGGGGGGGGGTTGGGGTGCTGGGGGGGGGGGAGGGGGGGGGGTTGTGATGGTGGGGTATGTGGGGGTGGTGGAGGGGGGGGGGGGGGGGGGGGGTGGGGGGAGGTCACAAGCGCAGGATACTTTTGGTATCTGGTTTTGACGATTTTCAATTGGTTGAATTTTTAAAACGTACTAAGGATATGTTTCAAGCAAATGTAATCCGTGATAACCATAATTGCCAAAAGTTCAACACAATCTACAAATGGTGCTCACGTTTGACAAAAAGTAGTGAGAGCGAGTTGGATGTTATGAAACAAGCTCGGGCGGCTTATCGTGATGAGAATAAAAATAACCCGTTTACTCAAGAAGATGTTTGGAATCTTTTACGTAAGCTTTCGAAATGGGACGCACCCCCACCCTTACCGGTTGATTTAACCGAATATGAAGAAATCCCCGCGGTAAACACCGATGAGCTATTCGGTCCCGATGCTAGACCACGTCCTCCCGGCAAACAACGCCCCGGGAAAAAAACCAAATCCGATACATCGGTGAGCACCGGGGGGAGTAGCTCGTCAAGCCAATTCAAGGATATTATGACAAAAGAGCTTCGTCTCAAACGAGAAGCCGCCGAAGCCGCGTTCAAATTGGCAAAAGAAAAAGACTGCACGGTGATGCATTTGGAAGAGATGAAATTTCTCGCTATTAGCACAAAAGATTTGCCGGAGGACGACGCCTATTTTATCGAATAGGAAAAAGCGGCCATTCGAGCCAAATATAACTTGTACCGGAACCGCCGAAGTAACCTCGGAGGGAGTCGTTAGGGCGTAGTTTTTTTTAATTTTCGTATGTTTTTTTTATTTTTTTTTAATTTCGAATGTATTTTTTGTAGGATTGTAATTTGTATTTTTAATTTAATAAAATGAAACTAGTTTGTTTTAAAAATTGAAAAAAAGAAAAAGTGGTGGGTCCTAAAAAGTGGTGTTAATGGTGTTATGGTTACAGAGGTATTTTGAGGTGTTGGTGTTATGGTGTTACAGCTGATGTGACGCTGATGTGTCGGTGTTAATGGTGTTATAGTACCAAGTGCTCTTATAATGTTCAGTTATTAAGTTACCTCTAAGTTGTCATATTTTTAAGTTCAAGGTTTATTAAATCATATTTTTAGATGCTTTTTTATAGCTTAACGTAGGAAAATAAAATACAACTCTTTTTATCCCAACCATCATTTCGTTTACAAATTTTTTCATTTAGTCCACGTGTTTCTTAATTTCCAATTCTTTAACTTAAGTGTTTTTTAAATCATTATTTTACATTTAAATTCTTAGCAGTTAGCATTAGTTAGAAAAGAAAATTTTAATTTTTAAAGCAGTGACTAGTAGTGATTAAGAGGTGATTAAGTGGAAATATTTGGGTTAATCATGGAGTTCAAGAAGATGGGTTTTGGAGTTGGTGGAGTGGGGCTCATTTTATCATATTCTCGTCTTTATTTTCGTTTTATCATCTCTAAACATTTTATATTTTTAGTAGCTAATTTTATTGTCATGTTTAATATAGTTATTATTGTTGTTTTATTTATTACTTTTAGCGTAATATGATAGTTTGCGAGTAGTTGCGTATGTTTGTTTAGAAATTGATGGTTAGGATATTGTGATTGATTTGGGGAAGTTGTTGTTGATGATATTAGTTGTTAGTTTAGGTTAGTATATCAACTAGATGTTAGGTTAGCCGTTTTTGGTAAAAAATAGTATTTGCGAATCTGGGCGAGGCTTGACCAAAATTTCATGGAGGGTCCACCTAGACGGTTTTGGCGCCTTACTTTTGAAAGGGAACCCTAACTCAAGGTAAGGTGAGTAAGACTCACATTAAATCCAAGATACTATCCCTTACTATAAAATGGCTAATTTAGCCTAGTAGCCTATAACAAGAGACATCCAACCTTCTGTTTAATTAGATTGTTTTTATTCAATTTAACGGGCAAAAGCCGTTGGAAAGAATAGAAATTCTCTAGTAGTCAATATCTTAACCTAGATTATCAACTAATTGGTTTACCGTGCGCGTATAAAGATAAAAATTGATATACGACAGTATAAAGAGATTAACCCTTGTACGAGTTTTTGATAACCAAAATAACTGCTTTTATTAATCGTGATATTTTAGCCACCGTTTCTAGACAAACATATTCTCGTAGATTATTTTCTTATCCTTTTATTGTTCTATCTATAGCTATATACCTTGGTGCCCCAAACAAGGGGGAGCATACACCAAGGGGGAGCTCTTGCAAATTCGTCTTTATTTTACTTTGCATTCGTCACGAAGTTACTTTGCATTCGTGAAAAATTCGATTTGCAATGACGCCTCTACAACGCTTTTTGCTTCGACAAAAAGGGGGAGAAGATTTGTAAACTCAACTACTAAATACTTATTTAATAACTTTTATTTCATATGAGTTTACATTTTGTCATCATCAAAAAGGGGGAGATTGTTAATAAAAATATTCGCGCAAAAACAATATTTATATTTAATGATCTTCATGTTTTGATAATAACAAATATAATGTCATACTACGTAAAAGTTTACGTAAACAAGTTATTTAGTCGAAAGTTTACTTGGCGATGACAAATCACTTAAGGTATGAATATGGCATTATTAAATGTAGTTAATGATCAAAGAAAATATTTTCTATTGCATCTAAACTTAATCATTTGCACAAACCTTTTCTAATAAAATAATTTTAAGTAAACACATGATTAATTATAACCTAGTTATATTAATCATTTAATTATAACCTAGTTATATTAATCATGTAAGACAAAATAGGATTAACCATAAGTGAAAACATTCTTTCTAAATCTTTCTAAATCTTTCCAAATATAGAAAATCTTTCCTTATTCATGTTGATGTGTCATCGTGTGGTGTATATTTAGTGATTATCAAGTTTACATTTATATTTAGCCGACAAACTTAAAGACAACACTTTAACGGGCAGTGTACCTGGTCAAGATGGAGCTTCGCGGTAAGTAGGGTGTCGAACACTAAGAGTGAGAGTTAACCTATTATTCTATCAGTATTTTATTCTATCTAGATTAGTCTAATTACTTGTTAAACCTATGCTATACATATTTACTAATGGTAAATAGGGGTTTTTAGTCTGAGAGACTGGCACAGGTTTGGTGGTGACAAAGATTAATTCAAAACACAATACAAACTAAAGCAAATAATCACAAGATAAAGAAGTGGTACAAGCCAAATAATAGAAAACTGTATTAACCATGTTAAGTCTGATTAAATGATGATGTGTTTGTTTAGTGCACTGGCTACTTATCTCAAGGCGGCATATCATTCTTAAGACTTAGGCGGTTCTTCATCCTAAGACCTAGATACGAACAATCCTGTCACGATTAACGCATCCGCATAAACCATCCTTAGTCTAATTATAATCTATCATAGGGAATTAAAGTAGTGGTGATCCTGTTAATACCCTAGCCCATCGGGACTTTACCAACTTATTGCTTGATGTTGTTTTATACGCTGGTAGTCCACCACCAAAATCAATACCAATTAATTAAGAACAATACTAGTTGAACAATTATCGGGTCACATGCCGGTCCAACTAAGCTCATAATCAAAGGGTAAGGACAAGGTGTCATTTGTGATTCTATTGGTTCGGGCATATAAAACACAACATGGAGAGCTATCCCGGCATCTAGATTACCGGTTAAGTCTCACTAGACCCAGTTGAATGATAGGTCGCATGTACAAAGTATAAGGCGATAAACATAATTAAACAACAACGATCAATTAAGCAAGCCGGATTAAAACAAACCAAACATTATAATCTTCATTAACATGGCTAATACCCGAGGGTATTAGCCCACAACCATTATCATTTTTACAAACGTGATCAAATAATTAAAAACTAAATGATTAAGAAAGTAAGAATTACACGATGTCTTCTATGGAATTATGGTTGATGCTTGACCTTAGCTGCTTCTAATATCATGGAAGATTTGACTTTAGAGAGTATGGTATAGAGAATGTAATTTTTGCACCCTGAAACTCGTTTTTGAGCCTCGTATTTATAGTGTCTGAAAATCACCTGGATACGCCGTATAGAGAGAGGTGAATATGGCGTATAGGGTTAATTTCCTTGGAGTCCACAATAAGATCAAATCAATCAAGATTAATTACCATCAATCATATTAAATGCGTATCTTTGACTGATGAACAATTGTGTATACGACGTATAGGTGAGCAGTAGATATGCCCGATCAGGTATTGATCATTACACGTTTTCTTATGCTGAGCTGGAGCTGATACGCCGTATCGTCTTTGCTGGATATGGCGTATAGTAGCAGAATATAATATTCTTCAAATATCTTCATTTTAGCTCCAGAACTGCACCTTTTAGCTTCGTCTTCACAAGTGACTCCACAATTACTGCAATAAT
>BQNB010043184.1:2151-45656 GCA_026074375.1 Tanacetum coccineum | reverse complement strand
ATGAAGTACGAAGAAGAACTAAAAAAGCAACCTATGAGAAGTGCCATGTTAAGTCAACCCTTCTCACTGTGAGAAGAATATTACTCTGGAGTATTCGCATTACTCTGACGACGCTAAGATCGATGCTTATTATGATTTACCCCCTCTACTTCCTTGTTTCAGCCTGTTTAACTACATACCAATTATGATCATAAACCTCCTTATGCAGATGTTGAGAGTGTCATGGATAGCATGGCTACTTACGAATCAGATAGGGACAAAAAAGGACAAGATAAGTGCGCTAAGGAAACCATTAGTGAATGGTTTAAAATGGAAATCAAAAAGTATAAGAAAATCTAACAAAAGAAGGATCAAGAATGCAAGGAAACAAGGAGACTAGTCTAAGCTGCATGTCTTAAAAACTAGGAAGCACAAATCAATGCTCTAACTAAGAAATGCCTAGAAGAGGGCACAAAAGAAGTTTCTAGATCCCGGTTAACGAATGTAGAGCAATTTACGCTAACAATGATTCCCTAACAAACAATACATTATCTGATGAAACCAAGAACTTCATGAAGCGTCTTCCACTGATAAATTAGAAGATCCCCAGGATGAGGAAGATGTTCCATCAAAAATCATGCCATGCCAACTACCGCCCAAGGAGGTGAACGCAGGGAGTTTTACTCTCCCTTGCACTATTGGAAGTTTAAATTTCTATGATATCGCAGATCTAGCAGCAAGTGTTAATGTCATACCAAAGTCCATGTTTAAAATTTTGAAATTAAGTCACCAAAAGAAAACCAATATGCTAGTAGAGATGACAAATATAACAAAGAAAGTCCCTTAAGAATAGTAGGAAATGTCCTAGTTAAGAATGACAAGTTCTTATTCCCCTCCGATTTTGTGGTTATAGATATGTTAGAAGCACGTTATGAGACCATGATTCTTAGTAGGCCATTTCTTGCAACCATTCATGCCGAGATCAACGATTTTAATAAGGAAATCTCGTTAGGAATTGGGAAAGATAGGATTACTTTTGATATAGATAAGAAAATTCATAATTTAACAACTCCTGTCAAAAAAGTTCATGTGATCAATTTGATACAGGATGACGAGCCTTATAATAGCAACCTCATTAATTAAAACAATAATACTCTGAAAAATATACAGGAACGATGTGGCAAGAAGGCAAGGATTGACAAGGCAGATCCTTCTATCCATAAAGTATATATTTGTAGGCCCGTTAAATAGGACTGTGATGAAACATTTAAAATATGGCCAACTTACGACCCTACCAAGAAGGTGTGCAATGGGGGAGAGGATATCTATGGAATTAATGAGAAAGGAAAGTTGAGAGAGTGGTATTGTTGCCATGATGATAAAAGAAGAGGCATGACGGGAGAAGGTTATCATTCCCTTGACTTACTTTTGGTCAAATATGGAGGTAGCCAAGGTAGTGATTTGATTTGGGATAACAGATATGCAGAATAGTGTGATAAAAACTTAATTTCAAGCCCCTCAACTTCAAACTTAATACAACCTGGTTAGATAGCAAACCTAAACCTAGGGACTATACTTTCAAAGAATGGATGTTAATAAAAGTTGGGCATACTAATGTGAATGAATCAATAAAAAGAACCTTGTTGAAGTCTTGGGTCATTGATTATTTTGAAGCAGAATTAGGACCCCACCAAAGATCCTCGATCAAGAGGTTTGATGACTATAAATGAGTGTTTGATTTAGAGATTGATCAACTCACTGACGAGTATGAACTAGGAATAGGAAAAAAAGGACATATTCTCGAGGAAATTTGGGAAAATTATAAGGAAGTTCAAGGGGATGACACATATTGGTGGTACGATCATTGGTTGGAAGAGCACAAAAAACAAGAGATTTGGGAAGAAGTATAATGACATCAAATAACGTTGCATTTATACCATCATTTATCCTGAATAAATTACCCACTTTTATATAATTATTGCAAGACTTCACAAGAAAATGCGTACGTTCGACGTATCCTGCCTATTACATACGCAGTATCCAGCTGGATAAACATTCAAATTCTGTAATAAATATAATTTGGGAAAGATATAACTGATTGATTGAGAACGTAGTGCACACTCCAAGGAATTTACCCATATACGTCGTATTGACCTCATTCAATACAGCGTATCTACCAATTTTTAGAGACTATAAATAGAAGACTCAAAAACGAGTTTTTAGTGTGCAAAATCATAATTCTTATACCATAAACATAAAAGACGATTTTCTAAAATGACAAAGAGCAGCCAAAGTTCAAGCATCGATTACGATTCCATAAAAGACACCGTGTAATTCCAATACTCTTGTAATCATTTAATTTATGGTATCGTTCGGTAAAACATTTAGTTTAACTAGGTTATTTGATCACACTTGTATAATTACAATGGTTATGGGATAATACCCTTGGGTATTAGACATCTTAATGAAGATTCAATGTTTGGTTTGTTTTAATCCTGAATTGCTTAATTAATCATTGATTGTTTAATTATGTTTATCACCTAATACTTGTCTATGTGCTTGAATATGCGAACTATCATTCAACTGGGTCTAGTGATATTGACCAAGTAATCTAGATACTGGGATAGCTCTCCGTATCGTGTTTTATATTACTGGACCAATAGGATCACAAATAATGTTCTATCTTTGCCTTTAAATTATGAGCTTAGTTGGACCGTCAGGTTACCCGTATGTTTCAACAAGTACGTTCTTAATTAATTGGTAAAGACTTGAACATTGAACTATCGGTATATAAAATACTGTCAAGCAGTAAGTGGGTAAAGTCCCGATGGGCTAGGGTTTAACAAGATCACCATTGCTTTAATCCCTAGATAGATTATAATTAAACTAAAAGGATGCTTTATGAGGATACGTTAATTGTGACAGGATTCAACATGTCTAGGTCTTAGGATGATGTTCCGCCTAAGTCTTAAGAATGATATGCCGCTTCGAGATAAGTAATCATTGCACGAAACAAACAAACCAACATTTAATCAGATTTAATATGGCTAATACAGTTTTTTATCATTTGGCTTGTATCGCTCTTTTATCTTCTGATTGTCCTCTTGCATGCTTATTGTGTATTGAATTGATTATTGTCACCATAAAACTTATGCCAGTCTCTTAGGTTGAAAACCCCTCATTATCATTAGAACTAGGTTTAACATAGGTTTAACAAGTAAATAAATTAGATTAACTAAAATACTAATAGAATATAAGGTTAACGACCTCGCTTTTAGTGTTTAACACCCTACTTACCATGAAACTCTACCTGATCGGGTACACTGCCCGTTAAAGTGTTGTTTTAGGATAAATCAGCTAGATATAAACTTAAAACTTGGTAATTAATAAATTTGACCCTACACGACAGCACATCAAAGTATATGATCCACCTAAGGTTCATTTAGAAACGTTTAAGGTAACAAGATACTCATTTGATAGTGGTAATAGTTTCATTTGTGTTACCAAGGAAACAAAGGATACTTTGTCATTAGGGAGAGAGAACGGATTAAGGTAGGGAAATGATCCGAAAAGAATTGGTCGCTGATAAAAATGCCCAAGGAGCAACGTAAAGTGGGCGTGGGTCTAACTTAAAGACTCGTTAATAAACAAAAGTGCTTGTCGAGTAACAAACTGTCTTTTTATCAATAAAATTCATTTAAATTTCACATATTAGTTGGTTTGTATATTTCTCACTTTATTTTGCAGGTTCTTACAGCAAACAAGTTGAATTTGAGGTCATCCCGACTCATAATTATGTGGTTAAAATATTGCTACAGGTAGCATTTACGGTGTCACCATTACTGTTACGCCGTAATCACATGGTTACGTCGTAACTCTCTAGGTTACGCCATAACCTCTTCCTGTAAAACCTTAAAATAAGTTTGAAACATTTACAAGACCGTGTATATTTTAAATGAACTTTGTGGACGTGTTCTTTGGAAACTCTCACGAGACTTCACTCGTCTACTTGGGCCACCAAGTGGTTTAGATGGCTTGTTGCATAAGCTAAACGCAACCGTGATTCCTACAAAAGTGAGTTAGTTTTATTGAATATTTCATTTTTAACGCTTAATGCTTTTAGGTTTGTTTATTGAATATTTAATTTTTAACGCTTAACACTTTTAACGCTTTTAGGTTTGTTTAATTTTTTACTGCCATCATTTGAAGTTTAGAGCAATACTAAAGGGAGTCTCGTGTTCTAATTCTACTCTTATTTTTTATTTCCTTTATTGTACAATAGGGACATAGTACAAACCAATAAGGGGGATGGGAGTAGAAAATATAAAAATACAAAAATAATATTCTCTCAACCCCGAGAATTCTGTTAGACCGTGATCAAACCTTCCCAACCTATACCTCTAGAGAATGATAACAACCCCCGAGTCTTGCCTATACTGTTACTACAATGGTTAGGTACTCTGCCTAGGGAGTTGTAAAACTTCTTGTAGAAATCCCTTACGACAACCGCATCAGGGACGAAGCTCTCTTAACGGGGAAAGACTATGACAACTGGCAATTCGTTTTCATTTTTCAGATTTCTATTTTTGTGATTTTTCGTACTATTTTTACTTTTACGATTGTGTGAATTAATTTATGTAAAACCGGGAAGTTACCCCACGTATAACTGAAAAACGTCATTTGACGCGTTTTGGCTTTTTATCAAGCGTAGTCTCTTTGGGACTAACACGTTTCAACTTAACGGTCATATATTTAATCTATTTATATATTTGTTTTTGGCGTCGCGAGTTTTTAATTTTGTGGGTTACGTAAGTTATAACTAGTCCATTTTTACTTGCACATGCATGCATCCTACCATAATTATCTAGTTCCTTCTTGCACGAGAATTCAAAATATGGATAAAATTGGTCCCCCTTTGTTCCTTGTGGCATCCGCCCCTACACACCCAACACCATCCCATTTTTCTAGCTAATGTGTCTCAAATTTTTACAAAACATTCACCCTTATTTCTCCCATTTTTATCTTACCTTTGGTTTGAACCCCACAAGAAAAGAATCTTATGTTGGGAAGAGTCTATATACAATGTTCACCCACACACATATAAAGATAAGGGGACCACCCTTTATGAATTAAGGGGGCCGCCTGCTGCTATTTCCCAGATTTCCCAAAAATCGATTTTTCTCAAAATTTTGTGTGAGGGTTTCTGTTTTGGTGGTTAATTTGCAGCAAGTCCATCCTTTTATGGCAATTAAGATTTTTAGCACATAGCAATTAAGTATTCAACATTCTACATATATATGACAAGTTGTAGGATAAAACTATTTCACATAATTTTGGCATATAATCATATATGAATTGAAGACCAAAAGAGTGAAGAGCATATAAAATAGTAACTAGATATAATGCACAAAGAATTTTTCTTGACAAGAGGGTTAAGTTAAAAACGAACCAAACTTTTGTGCAAATACTAGTGTGTGCCTAAGTGCGACAAATGTGGAGTAGCGATTATTTCGACACTAAGACATGTAAAACCTAAGAAATAATCCAAATGCTCCTTGATTTAATTTTGCTCAACCAAGATTGTCGAAAATATATCAGAATATATACTTTTGAACAACAAGAGAACATAAGCCAATGTGAAAAATTTTTAGCATATCTCAACAAAATAGTAAAATTTATTTTTATGTGCTCCATAGTTGTGAGAAAACCTTTTAGAAAATAAATAGATTGGACAATGTATATATGTATAATGAGATATGCATTTAGATAGAAGAATTTGTAAAAGTTTGCTTATAGACTTTTTCCAATCTTGTGTTTTTGTGTAAAATAGAAACCTAGACACAGAGAGAGAAAAAAAAATTAGTCAGTCAGGTGGGTGGTCCCCTTAAAGTCTGGTCGGTCCCCTTAAAATTAAGGGGCAGCCCTTTATGAATTAAGGGGCCGCCCCGTTTAGACAAAATTTCTTTAGATTTTTTACAAACAATTCTTTAATGAATATCATTATCTTTATTATGCCCGAAAACTAATCAATTTATTCATCATTCCTAGACCTAGACGTAAGTAGTTAAATGGCTCCACGTTAAGTGGTTAAATGTTTAAAATATCGGCTACGTTACTTTCCTTTCTATAAAGATAAATCCCTTATTTTTGAATATTTATCGCGAAAAAGTGATGGCGAATCTTGTTGATCCCATCCTGATCGAGGTTACTTTACTTAGATAAAGTGTTTGTTACCTGGATGAATCCAAAATAACAATGGTTGAGACTTTGTTTGTATAACGCAAAGTGTATTCGAATCTATACTTTGATACTCTCGAGGTCTTATCAATGGAAACAGTAACAACCAAAGAAAATCAATAAACACTCAAACTGATTCAAGAATTATACGAATCAATACAAGTGCTACTTGTAGTACTAGTGTTTACAAACCTGAAGCTATACTTATTCTAAAATACTCTAAAACTTTAAGCATCAGCAACTATTTAAACCTTAACTAGGATCTCCTTTTATACAAACAAGGAGTCCTTTACAAGATAAATGCTGAACTATTTAGAAGTTGTTACAATTCAAATACAAATATAACAGATATACATTCCTTATTTTTTTCTCTTTGCATCCTTATCTCCAAGTCAGCAGCTTTGACCATCAGCAGTATTAATCTTTCTTCTAGCAGTATTAACTAACTCTGGCAGTACTAAGTATGTACTGGCAGTACTAAGTATGTACTGGCAGTACTAACTCCATTAGTACTGTTAGTTATACCTTGGCAGTATTAACTCTTGTGAAGATTTATTCCCAACAATCCTCCCCTAAACTTGTGATTTTATCTTTAAATCGCTAAGTTTTCTACTGATTAAATCTCCGCGTCTTCTCCTTTGCTGACGATTCTTCAAACATCCTTCTACTTTTGCACTTGAGATCTTATAAACCTTAAGAAAGTTTTTTTTCAAACTTCGTGAACTCCATGATCAACCTCTAATTACTTATTTCAACATCTTGGAATCAACTCTTACTAGAGGGGTATTTCTTTCTCTGTCAGCATATGTATGTGCTATTACATAATGCATCAGCCAAATGTAATACTACAAAAATCATATAAACTCCAGCCTTATCACATTGTATTCATGCTATTCATCATAGATCATCTTCTTCATTAGGCTCAAATAGAAGTTGTGCAGATCTCCCCATAGCATCAGATCAAATCCTTCAGGTCTTGAAGCACTATACCTTTTCTTTGACTAATCTTACAGCTCCTCAACATCTTAATCTTCAAAGTCTTCAAGCACCACACTCCAAAACCTGTAGTTCTTGGAACAGCCATCTCCTCTAAAGATTTTATAATACATAAATTTTCAGTCAAAGTGTAAGTCTTCCAATCCACAATTGGATACTTTATAGAGAGAGATTCAACATCTTTTGCAAACTCTTCTCTTGGAATGATATGTAAAATCCCTTTGAGTTTCTTTCCTTATCAGCATCATCTTCCAACTTTTTGTCTCTTAACAATCCTTCTTTTCTGGGAAGAGATTTCTTTCATCTTTGCTCCAGATTCTTACACCACTTCTTTCACTTCCTTTTGTGTATCAGCATCTTTTTCTTCAATCTTTTTAGGAGACTTCATCTTTTCACTTCCATGCTCCATAGGCTTAATGTGTTGATTAAAATCCCAAACCTTTTCAAATATTGGCCTAATCTCATGTAAGGCATTCCCCTAGATAAGTCACTAATCTTGTAGTACCCCTGAAGTCTTCAAGTATTCATCAATTTTCTCCTTACTTGGGTAACTGTCTTTTGGCTTCATCTTTATAGCATGATACACATATGTACGGAAGGATCATTCGCCAATCATCTTCTTAGTAAGACTTGGGCTACCCCCCCCCCCAGACATAGCTCTTTGCCTTTCCTCTTCATCCTACTGTCTAGCAATTTCTTCATCTCTTGCAATATGTGCCCTTTGTTCTTCATTCATTTGTTCTTCTAGTCTGATGGCTTCAGCAAAACTTAACCTTTCTTGTTCAAGCTCTTCTCGACTTTTTCGATGAGTCTCAGACTCTATCATTATGCTTTTCCCTTAATCATGTCTTGTCCTTTGCTCTTTACTCCATCTTCTATAATGATAGGTTCTTACCACAGTACTAATATTCTCCTCAGCAGTACTAACTACTAGAACTTCACTAGCAGTACCTTTTGTTGCACCAGCAGTACTAACTTCAGCACTTCCTTTCTCACTGCTTCCTTGATCTTGAATGACTTTTAGTTTGGAGTCACTATCTTGACTAAAAGTTTAGTTATTAGTACTTGCTTTCCCTTGAACTTCCTGCAATCAGATAATTTCCTCCCCTGTTTGGAAGAATCATCTTCAATGTCTTCATCATCTGAATGAACAATCCTAGCTTTTCTCCTTGTTTTGCCAGTCTTGATTTGAGACTCTAGCTTCTTGACCCTGAGTATGAGCTTAGTAAATGCAGAACTATAGGTTTTCTTTGTCTTCCTCAAGTCATCCTCCAATACTCCAATCCTGTCAGAAAGTTTGGTAACCAAATTCGTCAATTCATTAAGTTTCAAGCTACCCTCATCACTTCCATGTGAGTGAACAACATGGAGAGGTGAGTCATGGGGTGTAGGAAAATGGTGTTCTGCTCTAGGTGAGGGTTGGGTTGGTTGTGTTGGAGATGGTTGTGTTGGGGATGGTGGTGTTGGTGCAGCAGTGGTATAATCAGGTGAGTGTTGAGTTGAAGGTTCAGGTGAGTGTGAAGGTGAAGGTTCAGGTGAGGGTGAAGGTGAAGATGTGATTCTTGAAGGAGAAGTGGAAGGGTCAGTAACATCTAGCATAGTAGGAAATAAAGCAACTTCCTGGCCTGAATATCCCTTTGTAGGCCTCTTCATATTGTTAAAGACTTTGACACTAAGAGAGGGTACAGGATATGTTCTTGAATGTTGTTGAAGTTGGTTCCTCTGCATATCTAGGCATATTTGAATGAACCTAGGGTACATTAAAAACTTATGGGGGCTAGAAATATTTGACACCATATGCTCAAAAATCATCCTAGAAAAATTATATTTCCTATTGGTAGCTAAACAGATAACAGCAGTGGCAATGTTACTACTAAACTGCTCCCAAGCAGTCTTCTTTGGGCTAAGGCAATGAAGAATATTGTGAATAAGAAACCTCCATTGAGGTGAAAAAGCACCCTTTTGAAAAGTTAACTTATCTGATTCAGTGTGATATCCCATAAGTGCCAATTGCTCAAAAATCTCTGAGTTGGGAATAGAAGTAATACCATCTTGATAATCCAACTTGAGATGGCGTCTTAAAGATGCTTTAGTGATAGTCATGGAGTGACCATCAATGGTAGTAATAATCTTGACTTCTCCATTATCATCAGTAGAAGCTTCAGTAGACCTCTAAAATTGTTTGATAAACGAGACAAAAACGGCTGGCTTCTTTGTGAGTGCATAACAAATGTGACTTCGAGCTAGGAAATTGATGACTTGATGAAACCTTGCACTTCTTGTAGATTTCTCTAAAAACGTTACCATGTTGTGCTTGTCACAAAATTCTAAGTTTGCCATGAATAAAAGTGTGAGTAATCGAGTAGGATATGATCGTGGATGAATATATGAAGGCTGGAGAAAGTTAATTGCGATTTAAATAGAGAAACGTAGAAATGGTTTGCCCCGACTTAAGAAATGAGGTTATCATGATTAAATCAAACGTATATATAGATAGATCACGAAAGTCCAATTGGTCAAACCCCTATATCATAGGAATTTGGCAGAAATATCTCAATGGCTCTATTAATTAATGAAAAATCTGTTAGGCCCAAACAGTACTAACGGTCATCCAGCAGTACTAAATTTGGTCTAGCAGTACTAAAATAAGCCTAGCAGTATTAACTTCTCCACCCATAAGCAGTACAAACTCCAAAACTTTTGTAGCATTCAAAAGTAGCATCACACAATCTCTCTTTCTGTTTTTAAGTCTCACTATAATCTCTCAATCTTTTAAACTCACTTTGCACTCTGTTTGTTTTCACACATCACTCTTTCTGTTTTTTAAGCTCAACCAATTCTCTCTATTCTTTTTGCTCACAATTCACACAAAGTAAAGTTATTGCAAACTATCAGCATTAACGGATTTGATTATCTTTACCAATAGCCCATTGCTTTGGACTAGCCAATGCTTTCAATGTAAAAACCAGGTGCATTGATGACCATATAGTTTTGAGTAAACTATCAACTATCAACGGATTTAAGAAGTCTTTACCAGGAGCCGTTTGCTCTGGACTAGTCAATTCTTTATTGTCTATGAGACATGGTGAGCTGATGACCATTTGGTGTGTGGTGTGAAAACCAACACTTGAAGAACAAACAACATTCCTCCCCTCAAAGAATGCATCATTGAGTAACCAATTTCACACTTCATTGCTTTATCAGAAAAGTTAGCTCAAAACCAAGAAAAACATATATCTAACCAATTTTCTTTTAGCAGTACTAAATGTGACTAACAGGATTAACAGTGAGACATAGAAATAACTAGCAGTACTAACTATAAGTAACAGTTTTGACAAACAGTTTTAAATATAACTAGCAGTACTAATTATAACTAGCAGTATTAATTTACAAAGACTTAACAGTACTAACATTTAACAAACTTTACAAAAACAAACAAGAGATATGGGCATTAGGGATTTAGCATTCCAATACTTGAGACCAAGTACTGAAATCTACCAGCATCAAAACCTTTTGTAAGAAGATCTGCTACATTATGTTCAGTGTCAATCTTAGCCATTTGAATCAACTTTTTAGCATTGCAGTCTCTTATAAAATGATGCCTAATCTCTATATGTTTTGTTTTAGAATGTTGAACAGGATTTTCTATTATGCAGATAGTACTATTATTGTCAATATAAATAACAGTATTCATGAAATTGTACCCATAGTCCATCAGTTGGTTTTGTATCTAGAGAACCTGTCCACAGCAACTTGCAGCAGCCACATATTCAGCCTCAGTTGTAGAAGTGGCAACCACAGTTTATTTCTTGCATTGCTAAGAGATCAGCCTATTTCCCAAAAACTGACAACCTCCAGTGGTTGACTTCCTATGTTATGTAGCTCCAGCATAGTCACTGTCAGTGTAAGCAACTAATTCCAATAGAGAATCCTTAGAATACCAAAGTCCTAAAGATGGTTTTCCTTTAAGGTATCTAAAGATTCTCTTAACAACTAAGAGATGGGATGTCTTTGGAGAAACCTGAAACCTTGCACATGCACACACTGCAAACATGATATCTGGCCTGGATGCTGTAAGGTACATCAAAGATCCTATCATAGATCTATAAAGATGTTCATCAACTTCAGCAGCATCTCCATCTTGAACCAGAGGCTTTTCCAAATCTGTTGGAGTTGAGGCAGACTTCACATCTGTGTATTTATACTTTCTCAAAATCTCATTAACATATTTATCTTGACTGATAAAAATGCCTTTCTTTTTCTGTTGGACATGTAAACCCAAAAAGAAGGTAAGTTCTCCCATAGAACTCATTTGAAACTTATCCTTCATAAGCTTCTCAAACTCATCACATAACTCCTTCTTTGTAGATCCAAAGATAATGTCATCCACATATATTTGAACAAGCAAGATATGTCCCTTTTGTCTCTTGATGAACAATGTTTGGTCAATCTTTCCTCTTTGAAAACCATTGCACAAGAGATAATTGGCCAAAGTGTCATACCAGGCTCTAGGTGCTTGATGCAGGCCATATAATGCTTTCACGACCTTATAGACTTTATCAGGATGATCAGGATCTTCAAAACCTAGAGGTTGACATACATAGACCTCCTCTTCAATCTGACCATACAGGAAAGCACTTTTTACATCCATTTGGTAGACCATAAATCCCATATAGGAAGCATAAGCCAGGAACAGTCTTATTGCCTCAATTCTAGCTACAGGTGCAAATACTTCATCATTGACTATGCCCTCTTCTTGAGTATGCCCTTGAGCAACAAGTCTTTCTTTGTTTCTGATGATAATCCCCCTTTCATCTTTCTTGTTTCTGTATACCCACTTTGTACCAATTGCTCTATGACCTTTAGGTAAATCCACAATAATCCAAACCTTCTGCAGTTTGAACTGTAGAAGTTCCTCCTGCATTGCTTCTACCCATGATGGATCACTAAGAGCTTTAGAAACTCTTTTTGGTTCTTCCTGAGAGAGGAAACAAGCAAAAAGACATGTATGAAGATTCTGATGAGTCTTCCCTTCATATATAGCACTAAGAAATCCTTGTTCAGAGTAAGAAGTTTTCATCCTTCTTGTTTGAATAGATGACTGCACATTACCAATCACATGCTCAATTGGGTGATCTTTGTGAATTCTTGTGTAAGGAATGGTAGGGAGTGCATAAGATGGTGAAATGTTCCCCAATTCAATTTCTTGGTTCTCCACTTGTGTATCTTCAGATGCAGGGCTAGGTCCTACCAAGCCTTCTGGAGTAGCAGTATTAACTTCAGGGACAGCAGTACTAACTTCTCTACTACCAGTATTAATTTTTGGTCTGGCAGTATTAACTTGTTGATCAGCAGTACCATTATCCTTAAGACTGCTACTCATGAACTTTCATGGTAGCAATCATTCTTCATTATGTAACTCATCTTTATCTTCTATTTGAGCATCAGCAACAGTTCTTGGTGAAGCATCACCAAAATATGAAGCATCCTTCCAAATTGGCATTACAATCCAATCTTGATCTTGTTGAGAAGATGTACTAGACTCAGAAACTCCTTGTATTCCTGCAAAGTCATTAGAAAAAGTTCCTGCAACCATTGGTACATAATTCATTGATTGGGTTAGAGAATCAAGATCAAACAGTCACTTTGGACCATTTCCTTCTATTATAGGCTTATTCTCTAAGAACCCAATATGCAAGTTTTCTTAAACTTTTTTGGTTCTAGTGTTGTATACCCTAAAACCTTTGCTACTTAAGGAATAACCAACAAAGAAACCTTCATCACTCTTTTCATCAAACTTGCCTAAATTATCTAAGGTATTGAGAATAGTAACATGACATCCAAAAGGTTTCATGAAGCCTATAGCTGGTGTAAAACCTCTAAGATTTTCATAGGAGTCTTGTTATGAGCTTGATAATTAAGAACCCGGTTTTCTGTACATAGCAAGCCGTAGAAACTGCTTCCTGCCCAAAATGTGGTAGGTAACTTAGAGTCACTAACATTGTTCGATCAGCCCAATAAGTGTCCGATTTCTTCCTTTCAGCTACTCATTTTGCTGAGGAGGTCCAAGCTACACTATATTCCTCTTTTAATACCTTTTTCCCTACAGAAATCATCCATCACTTTGTTTTTAAACTCTGTCCCATTATCAACCTTCTGATTATTTACTTTTTATCCACTAGGTTTTCATTACTGTCTTTGATAAAAATTTAAGGATCTCACTTGTTTCATCCTTAGTTGTTAAAAAGAAAACCCATGAAAATCTACTATAATCATCAGTGACTACTAAGCAGTACTTTTTATGCATTAGACTACTAACAAAAGTTGGACCAAAGAGATCCATATGCAGCATAAACAATGGCTTAGTAATGGGATTAAAGGCCTTGGTCTTACAAGAGGCTCTGTGTTGCTTGCCTTTAAGACAGGCAACACATGTTTGGTCATTCTCAAATCTTTTTAAGGGCAGATCTCTTACAAGATTTTCTTTGACAAGTTTATTAATATTCTTAAAATTTATATGACCAAGCCTTCTATGCCATAGCATTGATTCTTCAGATGTAGCCTTTGCAACTAGACAAGTTAAACTATCTTTAGGAACTATGTTTTTCATATCAAAACTGTACATGTTATCCTGTCTAGGAATTTTAAGAAGTATCTGATTTTCATCAGGCAACTTAAAATTAGGAGATAGGACAAGACATTCAGAGTCAGTAAAAAGAACATAGTTCTTTTTGTCACACATCTGTGAGACACTAAAGAGGTTGAACTTTAACTCTTTGACAAAGTATACATCATCAAAATCAAGATTATCAGTTTTAATAGTACCTTTGCCAGTAATTCTGCCTCCATAGGCTCCTCCACCAAAAGTAACATAACCTCCATCAAAGTCTTTGAAATCTGAAAGATGGGCTATGTTTCCAGTCATGTGCCTTGAGCATCCACTATCAACAAAGCCTTTATCATTTAGTTGTGAATTGCTCTGCACATAAAACTTATGAAGTTAGTTTTCTTTGGGGACCCAAGCCATTACTGACTTGGATCTGCCTCGTGCATCAATGTAATTATATTTGTTGAAAACCAGTGATGCACCATTGGGTTTGATGGGTCTCCAAACCCAACATGCTGAGGGCTTAACAACATTAAATCCCCTTGCCCTGACAGTATTAACAGTTGGTCTAAATGGCCTACCTGTATTAAACCATTGATTAAAACACCCTTTTGTTAATGCGGTTCTCTTGTAAAAGGGCCTGTGAACAGTTGATTGTGCTTGATTTTGAAAATATGTCCTTGGTCTAGCACAATGAATTGTTGATTTGGGGTGAGCAGTATAAGAAGGCCTAACAGTATTAAAAGACCTAGCAGTACTAAAAGGTCTACCAGTGTTAACAAACCTAACAGTATTAACAGGCCTTGCAGTATTAACAGTTTTTAGGCCAGTCTTCATTAGTACTGCTCTTGGAGCTATATGTTTGTATGAACTAGAATGAGAGGTTTTAGAATAGTTGTCATTATCCTTTTTGTTATAATAATTTCCACTTACTATTCTTTTCCTCTGTTGGTTAGGACAGTTGTATTGAATGTGATCAAAACTTCCACAGATAACACATGCCTTGTTATTAAACACAAAGTTACATCCTAACTGATTGGAGTTTTGACCATTCCAGTTCCTTTGGTTTCCTTTAGGTCTTTGTGACCTGTACATCTCTGCATACCTAACTGACCTTTTAACTGGTTTTTCAGGTTTAACAAACTCTTTCTTAGTAGCAGTAGGTATAATAGTTTTCTTTTCAACCTTAGGGTTAGACTTGTCATAATCCTCATCATCTGACACCCAATCTTTAATAATTGGAGCATCATTATTCTCTCTAACTTTCTTAGGTTCTACTTCCCTAACATGATTAGCAGGATAGAAAAACTTTTCCTTCCAATCTTTGTCAACCTTAAGTGATGACTTAACATGGCTAGTTTCAGTATCAGTTATTTGATGTTGTTCTAAAGAGTCATCTGTATTCTCCTTAGAATTATCTGACTCTTTATCACAACCAGTGGTAAACTTTAAACTAGAATCCCTTGGACCATACTCAATAACCTCAGGTTCTTTGAATTCTTCAAGACCTGAATAGGATAAGTCTAAAGGTGTTGGTCTATTAAGAATCAAAGGATGAGGTGAGTGGACAACATTATAACCAAAACCCTTTTTGCTCTTGTTAGTTATCTGACTTCGTAACAACTGTTCTAAGTCTTTTGCAGATTTATCAAATTTTGCAATCTTAAACTCAAACCCCTCCTTTTCTTGTTTAACCTTTTCAAGTTCATCCCTAAGTAATCCCATCTGATATTCTTTGTGACCTACACTTCTTTTAAGTAGAGCAATTTCCTCAGAGAAAAGAACTTCATGTTCTTTATATTTAACAATTTGACCTTCTAAAGTTGCTAAACCTCTTTTGTATGTAGCTGCTTTAAAACCAGTATCATCTAATTTAACAAGTAAATCATCATACTGTTTCTTTAGAGCTTCATAGTTTTTCAGACAAGATTTAGAACAAGATTTATCATTTGTTACCTCAGAATCTAAGAATGCCATGAGAGCCATGTCTGCCTGAATTTCTTCCTCTGCTATGTCACTCTAATCAAATCCAGCACCATCTATAACACACATTGCCTTTTCAGAAGCATCTTCAATCTTTACTGCCTTTAATGAGCTACCTTGATTCCAATTTATGTTGTTTTTAGTCCTAGGTGCTCTGAATTCTCTGGCAAAATGTCCCATTTTATGGCAGTTGAAACATTCTACCTTTGATTTATCATATCCAGCAGTGTTGCTTCCACTACCTTGATTTTATACCCAGCAGTATTGCTTCCATCAATGATGATTTTTCTTCTAGTTCTCTGATAGAACTTCCTTGCCCTCCATGCCTTAGTAGTGCCGTATTCCACTTCAAATCATTTTTCCAAATCATCATAAGAAGTTGCTCAAGGTTTCTATGACTAGTTGAAGAACCTTTTGGTTGGACGGGGGATAGAAAGGCATTTACTGTGGCTAAATAAAGCTAGCAGTATTAATTTTCAGTACTGGATGTATTAGTATTATCCTTTGTTGGTAGCCCAGTACTAACTTTTGGGTTTGCAGTATTAATTTTTTTAGTATCGCTTGCCACCCGAACAATGTGTTACACAATGCCTAGTTTTTATAATCATGGCTCTGCACAGACAGATTTCTTAACCTTTGTCCAACTATTTTAACAAATTGTTCCTTGAACAAATCATCCTAACCCATAGGTATCAAAATAGGTTTGTTCATCCTAAATACACATGTGTATACATTAAAGTATGAGTAAGATATTAAGAATTTTAACATTTTGATCTTCCTGGAGGAGTAACAACACACCAGGAATTGACAATTTCTGAGCTTTTGAAGCACTAAGTTTTTATATGTTGTAATCAACAGAGCTCTTCTGTGTCTTCTTATGTTGCTTCATTCCTACAAATCGAGCTTTAAACTGCAGGGCTAACATGATTGAGCATCAACATAATGGTCCAAGGAAGTTGTTGTTCATTGGGCAGTTGCATGAGCGTGACTTCTTGCCTTTACTTCATTTTTTTCATGTCTTTTCTGCAGAGTTGTAGAAGGCATAGCATCCATTTGTTGTTGTTGAATGTACAGTTTTCTGCTGGTGGTTGTTTACAGGAATAGGTACCCATGAATTCCCATTCTTTATGACCTCCCATAGAGCATAATCCTGGATCTGAAAATACTGTTTGATCCTGATCTCCCAATCTCATTATCCCTGAGTTGAGCAATGGGAAGCTTAGCCAAAAGCAATTCGTTCGGAGTTTTACTATACTCTCATTACTTCTAGATTAAAGTTTACTAAGGCACAGGCTTCGAGATACCACTTGTTGATTCCCACGCCTTGATCGAATATTTAACCTGTAAAGAGTATGTTAACTTGGGACATTGAAAAAAAATCCGAAATAACCAATGGTTGAGGACTTTGTTTGTATATCAAAGTGATGCGGAATTCCTACACTTCAATACTCTAGAATATTTATCAATGGAACAGTACTAGATAAAGAACAATGAACAAAACACAAACTGCTTTAATATTATTAATGATAATACGCGTACTCTTGATTAGTACTAGGGTTATAAACCTTAAAGCTATACGTTCTTTTTCTAAGATGTATCTCTATCTCTTAAGCATATCTAAAACCTTAACCTAGGATCTCCTTTTATACACCACAAGGAGTCTTTTACAAGATAAAACTCAGAAAACTTTTAGGAAATAACAATCTATCATATACTAAATTGACTAAAATATAAAAGATTATAAATTCCATATTTATCTCTTTTGCATCCTTATCTCCATGTCAGAAGGCTTTGACATAAGCTGTATTAATCTTTCTTCTAGCAGTATTAATTCAATCGGCAAATACTAAGTTTTCTGTACACGCACAGTACTAACTCCATTAGTACTGTTAGTTATACCTTAGCAGTATTAACTCTTGATGAAGATTTATTCCCAACACACCATACAAGTTGTTTAGAATATACACATAATCAAGTTAAAAATGGTCTCAAACTACATTTAGCTATCTAGCTAATTTCATTCCTATGTCCTCACTTCTTCTTCTTGCTAAACACTCCTTTTAGTGCCTAGCCAAATGATTTGAACCCTCTGCGCATCTCCTTATGTATTTGTTGCGTTTGGTTGAGCAAGGTGGTTTGTCGTTCAAAGAGAGTTTCATCGGTTTGTTCGGAAGAGGAAGGCATTTGGTAGTTTTGGTAGTTGAGTGGATCACGAGAGTTAAGATAGGTGGTAAGAGATGGAGTACTTGCTCTAGAAGTTTTGACATCATCATCATCATCGTATTGATGAGATGACGTGCCTTGATGATGAGAGGATGAAGAAGAGATAGAATGACGTGCCTTGCCACGATCACTTCGAGGTCGTCAAGTTTGTTTTAGGGCAAGAGGACGCATGACTCGCTCAACAATGTCATAGATGCCATTGTCAAGATAAGGATACGTTTTCATGACGTGTCGATAAAGACGAGTTAGAAACATGCCATACGGAATATTTGCGGTTGGAGTAACTCTAGCACATTCGATTCTTTTGACAAAGAAATAAGCAAGATTGCATTGTTCTTCGGCAACAACACAATAACATGTGGACGACACGCGAGGAGACGGTCCCGATGTCATCCAAAGTCACCGAAAACACATTCTTCCTGTTATGAGTTCTTCCCATTGCTTAATGTCGGGAGGTCTTAGTTCTTTGGTGAGACATTTGATTTGGATTGAGAGACGACGGTTTGGCTTTTAATGGTACCGTCTTTCTACCACGACCGTTCCAATCTCAAGAGTCGACGAAAGTCTTTCAGGGTTGGAAAGATCAGTGCAATATGGTTCCTCGATTTCTTGAGAATACTCAAGAGATGCAAGGTCCCATTCGTTTGTAAAAACGGCTTGACCTATTGTATGGATTTTGAGGATTTGACCGTATTGAGCCGAGAGTGAGAGTTATGAATTCGTGTTGAATCATAAAAGAGATAATAAGATAGCCATATTCATCGGTTTGTGCCGTGACTTGACTATAAAAGTCTAGAATAAATCTCAGAACAATCGGTTCTTTGATTTGAAAGAGACAATTAAAGCGAATGTTAGTAAAGAGACGCTCAATATTGTTGGATCTTGTAATTAGGCTTGATCTCAACCAAAACGATACCTTCGTGATTGTTGCGGTTTTCAATATCGGTTAGTTAGCAATTTAGGCAATAGTAGGGGAGATGCCGAGAATTTTGGATATTTTTGGGATGTAGGATTTAGTGAGAGATATACCGGTGGTAGTAGCTTTCGGCATTTTTGTCACCTAAACAAGTTATCAACATAATTTAACCACAAACCTTTTTATATATACCATTTAACAAAAATTTTAATGGGGTGTTCGGTTCCACATTCTTATGATCAAATCAAAGCTATGGTTGATAAACAAATTCAGGAGGATCGAGTTCGTCAGTTAGCCATGATGAACTTAGCCTACCAATTTAATGACACAAGTACAGCTAAAGATGAATTACAAAAAGCATACGAGGAATGCAGAGACATTCCACTGGAGCAACGTGTTGTGATTGAAAAATTTCTGAAAATCGAATCTGAATTAGACTACGAGATTAACAGAGATCTGTTGTGGAACGGGGCAAAATTGGAAAAACAAATCAGGGACAAAAATGGTTGGATACAACAAATTTAGTTTATCGTCTTGTTATTGTAATTTATGTATTTGTTTAAAATTCTGTATTGTGTTTAAAATTTCGTATTGTGTTTAATTTATGTAATATGTACTTTTATTTTAATGAATGAGTTATGTGTTGTGCTTTAAGTTGTTATTTTTACAGAAACACATACATTTTATTAGAGACATAAATTTAATACATTGGAATAGTCATAATAAATTTAATACATTGGAATAGTCATAACAGTTAAAACAAATGAAGCATAAAATTCACTTCCAAATGACACACTATTCCAAACCAAGTTTTTCCATGTCATTGTTAAGATCGTGAAGTAGTGCAGTTGGATTAAGTGCGTGTTGTTCCGGATGCATATACATTTCCAGTGTTGCCTGAAGCACCTTTATCCTTCCAAGCAAGTGCTTGCAGTTTGAGCACTCTGTATTGCTTGAAGATCCCCCATAATAATTAGGAGGCGTGGAAGGTGTTGGATACAAAGTTAGAGTGGATGAAGTTCCTGGAGAAAAAGTTAGAGTAGATGAAGCTCCTAACGAACTGATTACTTGACGAACTCGTTCTTCTTTCCATAAAAAAATTCACATCCGCAGTAATTTAGCCGAGGCTGTTCAAGAAAAAAAAATTCAATTATTAATAACTAAGCATATAATGTCTATAATACAGAAAAAAAATTTGAATTTTTCACCTTAGATTTTGTTCATGCATAGTATAGTTTACCACAGGTTTTAGGCCGATACAATTCTCGTAGAACTACATCTCCGGCTCCACAACTACACGCAAAAGCTTCATGTGGCAACATCTTCATAATAATTGTGTGATCATTTAGTGGTTCGTATGATAAGGGTATGTGTGTTTGATATGTTGTTGTTATTGGCGATAATACATGCTTTTATAGTAACGAGATGTTTTTGGCGGGTTTCTTTATGAATAGTTATTGGCGGGAGTTACATTACTTAAAGTAATATAAAAATGCAGAATTATAAAATACATTACAAAATAGAAATCTACAAAGCATTAAACAATCAAATACACAACTTATTTAACATTAAGAAGAATTAGTGATTCTTTGTAGGGTCCAATGAAGAACGATCCACCATTACCTACGATACCGACATTATGAAATTGTTGTGACGGATGGTCGTAAACTTGTAACGTGTAAAGCATTTCATGGCCGCTATCAACTTCAACTATTGGATCATCGTCCATTGTAAATCCAAGTAATTTTGCAATATTTTGGAAGGGAATGACAAATAGCACTCTCTAGGATGTTACAATATCAGCTTCGACTTCTAACAACCATGCACAAATATATCGGTTCTCATATTCGTCAATGTGATTTCCTGAAATCACAAGAGAGTTTCCTAGCTTGGAAATATAGAATGGAACTGGAAGGTCATTTTTTAACTGAGTTGGTATGTCTAAAACATGAAATCGGTGGTTAATCAAATCGAAAGAAACAAGCATATATAGTTTGTAAGAAGAACCATCATCATTTAAAAACGATTTACAACAACCCCAGAACTGCTACTCCCCATGATCGTTTTATTCTTATGCCGATACGGGCAAACGGTAATTTCCAAGAATAATCCATGTATCCGAGTTCAAAGTATGCATTAACACATGCCACGGACCGTCTCCGTAAAACGACATAGAAATATTAAGTATTGTTGGGTCTAACGTGTCAGGGCGGATATCGAAACCCCAAACTATTTTTTCAATTGCTGACCTATTGGCCATGTAAGGGACTTCAATTCCTAAAAGTTTTCTTATAGATGGGTTCCAAAGAATTGCCCCAACATGACAACCAAACAAAAAACACCATACCCTCTTAGAAGTAGTAATTGGTGTTAGATATGTTTGTGGAAAATTTGTATTTACCAAACTAAAAGACATTTATCCATCTACAGAACACATAAACCGTTCGTTACCCACATTATACTTTAAACTAAAACTACACATTGCACACTCAAAGAATGCATTGGTAATAACCCTAATTTGCTATTCATATCTGATAGGCATGCTGCTATAGCTTTGGCAGTACAAAATGAATTCCCTTTAGCCTTTCATGTTGTATGTTGTCGTCATGTTATGATGAACCTATCGTTGAAAAACAAAAAAAGAAAAGGTTTATTTTGGAAAATATGCAAGACATATACACGAGATGATTTTGCAACCAACATGAACAGACTACAAATTGTTCAGCCTGATGCATACCAAAAGCTTTGGGAAGCTGGTCCTCAAAGATGGTCAAGAGCGCATTTCCCTCTAGTTCGTTACAATTATATGACATCAAATAATGTGGAGTCTATCAATGCTTGTAGTGAAATACATAGAAAAGAGCTCGTGTTAAAGTTAGCGGAGACGTATCGTGCGATGGTGCAAGAATGGTACTATCAACGTCAACAACTGGCAAGTATTAATCTTAGAACACCTAATCAACAACTATTCTTTTTTCAATATCAACTGCTATATTTGATTCTTGTTTATGAATTATTATAGCAAATATGACGTATGGAATTACTAATTAGGCAGCAAACAAAGTGGCTAAAAAAGGATGAAAAGCGCGACATGGCTTGTTAGAGGTGTTAACGAATATCAATACCAAGTTTTAGACGGTCAGTATATTCGTGAAGTCAACTTACAAACAAGCACATGTGAATGTCGTAAATGGCAGCTTTCAGGGCTTCCGTGTGGTCACGTAATAGCTGTAACCCGTTTTTTGGGTTTGACAGATTGTGTCCAATATGTATCAGATTGGTTTAAAAAACCAAAATATCAAGGCACTTATTTGGAATCAATTCATTTCCTTGGAAATATGCAACAATGGGAATTTCCGCACAATATTCAGAAAGCTATTCCTCCTCGCATGGACAACCCACAGCCCCATTGTCCTAAAAATACAAACCGTATAAAATCTCAAGGAGAGGAACTAAGAGGTATACATTGTAGCAGATGCACACAAGCGGGACACAGACGTGATCAATGAAATAAACCCTTTATCGTTGAACCGCCTGTAAACATACGTCCACAAAATGATCAAGAAATTCCACGAAACAACCAACCTTCATTCTATGACCCAAATCAACAATATGACAACAATTTCCATACTTTTAACCATTACACATCACAACAATACGGTGCTACCACATACCCATCACAACAATACGATGATACCCCATACCCATCACAACCTTACGACCAACATTTCACAAACACATCTCAGGCCTACGATGGACATCACACATAATCATCTTAAATGTATGAACAATACAATTCTCAGCAATATGATGCGTAACATCTAGATGATCTAAACACGAATGATTCAAATAGTTGGTTTAACTCGTTTGGGTTTTAAAGAATTGTATGTTTTTATGATTTCTTTTGGTTTGTTGTTAAATTATAATGTATGATTTTAATGATGTAATATATTTCATTGTCAATGAAACTTATTATGTTACTATAATCAACACCACATTAATAATTAAACCTTGTAGCTATAAATATTGTAAACATCACACATATATGGGTAACCACAATAAATACAAACATGATTATGACAAATCAATGACTTGACAAGTCACAGACACTATGTTGGTAAATAAATGACAGGTTGAACAACTGAATCATAATATATAAACATTGATTTGACAAGTCCCTGACACTGTGTTGACCACTATGTATTTTACGTGATTTATGATATGGATATGACAAATCAATAACATATTGGACAACTCAATCACTAAATATATACATTGAGTTGACAAGTCACTAAGACTGGGTTCATCACTTAGTATTTTACGCGATTTATTATCATGAATGAAAAACAGTAAACACTATATAAACCACATACTTTGTGGTTCAACTTGAACAACAACATTAAACTTTTCATTAATTTATTTTACATTTCAAACAATGACATTTAAGGTCCTACTACACCACTATGGAAGGTTCACTAGTCCGCCTATAAGAGAATTTGTAGGTGAGATGGTTGCTACAGTAGATCCGGTAGAGTTGGACAAATTTTCAATAGATCAAGTTAAATTAATATTAAAAAACTGTTTGGGTTACGATAAAAACTCCCAAACGTTTCTTTATATAAAGAAACCTAATTGTAGTTTTGATTCAGGTCTTGTACCATTGGCTGATGCTATACAAGAGCGGGACATGATACTCATGTATACTCATCATAACCGACTACATGTGTATGTTTCTCGGGTGGAACTATCCCCACTGGTCATCGCAGAGCAGCATAAAGGTGAGACAAACAAAAGGGAGAATCAAGGAAAACTGTCTTGTTTAAAAAAGTTATTTGACTAGTTACTAAGAAACAATTTTTTATAATTGTTTGTAGCATGTAATTTCCTTGTTTTAGTGTGTAACAATAATAAAATGATATATTCTAACAAGAAAGACTTATCAACTTTTGGATGTCCAACTAATATATATAGACATGTATACAACTACATATTTACAACATATTTATTTCAATTAACACTTTTTACTTTCCAAAAATGTCGACGTCATCAAATACTACTTTCGATTTTGATGTAAACCACAACGGAGAATTTAAACCAACCCCCTAACATACCAAGATGGTTCAATACTGAATATTTATATTTTTCAAATAGATTTTGAAGATATGGTTAGCTATCTAAAATGGAGAATACCAAGACGATTCACTACTCTTTATTACATGTTGCCACCAAACTACACGTTATCAAGTATGAAACAAATTAAGAATGATTATCATACTAATGTTATGTATGACATTGCAAAAGTTGCTAGGAAGCTCCAGATGTTCGTTTCTCATACTCCTATAGATTTAAGCATGGTGTTGATTCCAAACAATGGTTCTTTAGAAGAATCATTTGCAGGTGTCATTTTTGAAGAAACTAAAATAAAACTAGAAGAATCACTCAGCTATCTACATCAAAAAAGAAAGAATAAAAAGTTTGATTACTATGAATTACTTGGTGAACTAAGTTTTATTAATAAAACAAAACCTGCTACACCATATACGCAAACCGTTTTCAATTTTGTGGTTCATAATAAGGGTCAATTGGTGCTCGATGACACAAATAACACGATGTACGTCAACGGTAGAACATTGAACATCAACATTCTAAGATTGAAACTAGCCTGGCCTATGACCCACCTCCTTGAAAAAGAAACTCTGTTTATCTTCTCGAAAGAATGCATCAAAGCGTTTGAAACCCTTAAGATGAAGTTAACCCAGGCTCCAATTCTAGTTGCTCCCGATTGGGACTTGCCCTTTTGAAATCATGTGTATGCCCAAGTGATTTTGCTGTTATGGGCAGTCCTAAGTGCTACGGGGGGTAAGACCAAGCCACTTTTTTCTCTCCAAGCCTACACTACGCGAGCAAGACTATGACCGAAGCTCAAGCACATTACACTACTACGGAAAAAAACTTTTAGTCGTAGTGTATGCTTTCAGAAGTTTTGGCCATATCTTGTCTTGTCCAAAAGAATAGTGTATACGGTCCAGATCCTGCTCGTCAGTACCTGCTTGCTAAGTAAGATGCTAAGCCAAGACTGCTCCGAAGGATATGTTGCTGCCTCCAAGAATTTGATGTCGTTATCCGTGATAAAAAAGGAGCAGAAAATCTCGCCGCTGCCCGACCACCTTTCTAGACATGAAAATCCCCATCAAAGTGAGATCGAGAAAAAGGAAATTACGAAAACATTTCCTCTCGAGACACTTGGGATGGTTACCTTTCCGTGGTGATGATAAACCCCCATGGTTGCCGATTTTTGCAAAACTACCATGCTGAGAATTTTGTGATCAAAGAAATTGCGTCACAACAGCAAAGAAAGTTTTATCAAAGACGGTCAACACTACTTATGGGATGACCCATTTCTTGTTTAAATATGTGCTGATAAATGATCCGTGACGGTGTGTGCACGACAAGGAAATCCTTTATCGACATCCTCGAAGCATGCACAATGGACCCACTGGGGACAATCAATGTGCAAATCTCACCGCCACAAAGGTCGCTTTAGATGCCAGGTTACTTCTGGCCCCCGATTTACAAAGATGCCACACGATTGTTAAAAAACTGCGACCTTGCCAGCGTCAAAGGAAAAATTTCACGAACGTGATAATGCCTCAAAATTTCCATCCAAGTTTGTAAATCTTGACGTTTGGGGTATTGACTTCAGGGTCGTTCCCGTCTACAATAGGAAACAAATATATGACTCCTTGGCACGTCGATTTACTTATAATCGAAATGGGGTAGAGCGAAAGCGCTCCCCACCAACGACGGCCCAGGTTATGTTTTAATTTCTCAAATCTCTCTTTGCCAGATTCAGTACCCCTCGTGCAATCATAAGTGATCGCGGAACCCATTATTTCAATGACCAATTTGCAAAGGTCATGCTTAAATATGGAGTCACTCATCGTCTCTCCACCGCATATCACCCACAAACAAGTGGGCAGGTTGAGGTATCCAATCGTGGCTTGAAAAGAATTCTTAAAAGGACCGTGGGCGAAAATCGTGCCTCTTGGTCAAATAAGCCTGGAATGACGCTCTCTGCCTTCTGTACAGCTTACAAAACACCACGGTGCAACCCCGTAACAAGCTTGATATAGGAAAAGAGGGCAATGTCCCATCTACCGGTTGAGTTGGAGCACAAAGCTTACTGGGCCCTTAAGCATACAAACTTTGATATCAAAACCGCGGGTGATCACAGAAAAGTTCAACTCAATGAACTTAATGAACTTCGTGATCATGCCTATGAAAATTCTTTGATTTACAAATGATAAACAAAGAGAATCCATGACTCCAAAGATCAAAAACCGCAACCCGCGTTTTCAATGTCGGTGATCGAAGTCCTCCCTTTAACTCAAGATTGAAAGATTTTATACCTCGGCAAGCTTAAGACCGCTGAAGAGTGGACCATCACCTGTAACCCAAGTTTTTTCCATAGGCCTGTCGAGTTATCCCAAAACTCCCAACCCGGGCCAAATTTCCAAAGTGAATGGTCATCGTTTAGAAGCAATACTTTGAGGAGACGTGACCACAATTGGTAAGTCCCGGATCTCCAGACGTTCCCAATGGCTCAATAAAGTCGGGACGGGTCAAGGCATAGCGACCTTAAACAGCGTCTTCGTGGGAGGCACACCATGCTTATTAGTAGTATTATTTATAAAGTTTATGAATAAGTGTTTTTTGTGTGAGGAGACTGGCCTATTCCATTAGCCCGTGTTTCGTGTTTGTGTTGTTAATTGTCCAGGATGTCCCGGATTGTGAAGACTCTCGTGCTCTCAGTTTTGTCTTTCATTCACAAGAGTTTCACATCCTCAGCTTCATTTTGGGAATCCAATATCCTAATCTAATCGACTAACGTTTTTATCTTTGGCACACTTATTAAACTGGCCTAGATTTACATAGGTACCAACCCCTTTCAAAACATCGCGGGACGATGTGATAGTTCAAGTATGGGGGGGGATCATTCGATTTGATTTTTTGCCTACAACCGTTGTTGTCACGTATCCCGTTTTTGACTACCAAAATCTTAAGTCAAAAATACCAAAAAAAACTTTAAAAAATTTATTCAAACAAAATAATGTTTTGTCACAGTTTTGACTTTCCCAATTGGTAAAAAAAAAAAAAAAAAGAAAAAAAAAAAAAACAAGAAAAAAAAGAATAAAATAAATTTAGAATTTCGGTCGGCGGATAGGGCGTGTTAAGCCCTAGCTAGTTCCGTTAACCATTTAATAAACGAAAGTTTATTAGGACTAAGCATTCGCGGATCCTTTTTAAATAGGGATTTTTAAAATTGCAAAAGGAACGAAAAATGATAAGTGTAGTATTTACACAGAAGAGATGTTAAACAATGATTAGTTGGATATCTTTAAACAGCTTATAAGTTAACTTGTCGCTTTTTCTCCCAGAAAGCTCATTAACCTGGCTATTAAACGAGCTTGAATTTTGCCTTAACTTTAAACCGAACATTTTCTAAAAAGAAGCTCTTTCGAAAACGAAAAATATCATCTTACTTCAGCTTTATACTTATAGTTCTAAAACTTAATTTTCTCTATTACGGAAAATATGTTGCAAAATAAAAAAATATAAAAATAAATAAATTAATAAAAATAAAAAATGAATAAATAATATAAACTGTGGGCTGATAAAGGTTTACTGCATCTTGCCGGCTCACAACCGATGTTGCAGTCTTCAAAACAAGGCCCATAGTGAGATAATAAATGCCAAAGTGCATTCGTAAGTGTCATCAATAAGAAACCGTCGTCAGACTAAGTCACTACATCTTGTCGGAGGCGTGGCCGATGTTGTAGTCATGTAAATGATGACGGTAGCATAGTATATAGCAATAAATGAAAATTAATGGTTAAGATTTCTTTTTCTAACTCAAGTATAATTTTTGAACTAATATACCTTTTCCTTTAAGACTTAAAAAGTTATGTGGTTGCCGTCGGAAGATTATTTCGATTAAGTATACGCCGTGGGTGTCAAAAACCTTGGGCACTTAGCTGACGGATGCTGGACGTTTCCGAAAGACCCGGTCACTACATGAATAATCTCACAATGAGATCATTAAAATTTTGATGTTTGGGGGTGGGGGGCGTGCTTTGAATAGTATTGTTTGATTTAGAGCGGGTAATCTAAGAAATTCGGCCTAAAAAGGGGGAGTATCCTGCAATTATACATTGTTAACAATCTCCTGTGGGGTCTTCAACCTGATAACCTAAGTCGAACTCGCCTGGGATCTATCGAGAATGAATCTGTTTGGTGGGTGATCTAGTCTTTTCTCCTGATTTATTCAGAAATCTCTGTTATACACTAAACTGTACAACTTACATAAAACCTGTCGATCTAAATTTAACGTAAAATAGCACAATCACTCTAATTGACATAATTTTAGAGTAGCGAAAAGTTGACAAGATCATAGTTATAAGAGTGATACTATTTTTACTTGAACTTAACGTGGTTCCGATTTTAATCGCTTAGCTTGGAACTAGTGAAAAATCAGGGACGATGAATTTATCCGTCAGGACATCCGTAGATTATTCTATGGGCGCTTCTCATTCTATGATCCCAGTGTTGATATAATAAAGGAAGTCAAACAGGTAGTTAAGAAAAGAAAAAGAAAAATCCAAAAATATTAGGGATAGTTATGTGTTCAAATAAAAAAAATGGAGAAAATGGACTTGTCGAAGCTATTGATTCTTTAGTTCCCCTTGACAAACGCATTAGCTAACTTTTTTGAGGTTATAGTCGAAGGTGGATTAAGATTCATGTTTCTTGAAGTGTTTACTTCATAACATCCGTGATGAACACGGCAATATCTATATATTGGGGATTTTGGTGTATCTTAATCGAACAGACCATTTTCATCAAAAAATGACTTAAATGACTAAAAACGTTCCAAAAATACATTGTATTTGTATGTTTTGCATTTGTATTGTACAGGAAACGGATATTCAAGAAAAGGACGATAAAGCAAGCAAAAACAGACAAAACCGAGCACGGAATGGAAAATACAAAGTCAAATCGAAGCCAAAGTCAGTCAAAGTCAAAAAGTCAACAGGGAAGTCAACCCCAAAAAAGTCTAAAGTCAAATGAAGAAAATACAACTTGAGGGATTGCCAAACCTCAACTTGTATTACGAGAATAAAAGATAAGGGCTGAAATTGCATACCAGGTGAAGTATAATTTTAGGGGCCAGTTCAGCCAAAACCCCTAAAGTTTGTATCATAAAAGGGCTAAGTTTCAATGAAGTTAAATGGATAAGGGCCAAAGCGCCAACTTATCATAACCATTTTTCCCCAGACCCCAACAAAGCCCAGATACAACTCACGGTGGTCTATTCACACACCCTTTTAACCCTACAACCTCCTGAAACCCCTTGAGTAAGGCATCTCCCCCTCCTCCACTATCACAACCACCGCCACCGCAAGTATGATTGCCAAGTTGCAATCCCACCCACTTTCCAATATTTTTCGAAGGCTGATGATTGACTCAAAAGAAGCACAAAAGATATTGAAGGCTGAGATTTGGTTATATAATCACCTCGACACAACCATCACACTATGGATTTTTGACTCATACAAAGAACACAGAAGAAAGAAGAGAAGGAAGAAAAAGAAACAAAGACCTTAAATGTCGTTTTAGTAAAGAATAGGGCCATTGTAACCCAAGACAAGGAAGTCATTTTTTATCAATTTTTCTTAATTAAATTTTTAGCTTATTTTATTTCCAAATTTACTCTTCCAAATCTTGTAACTTTAATTTTCTTCTTAATGCAAATTTGGACTTTTTAAGTCAATTCTTGATTCTCTGTATTTCCTTTGTTAAAAAGCTTTACTTAATATGCTTTAAGTCTTATAAAATTCATATAAAGGTCAATTTATTTAACTCAATACTAAGTAATTTTAGAGTAAAGTCCACAGAAATAACCACACCTCAAAAAATACCACCTCTAGTGGGATATAAGCCAATTCTAGATGGGCTTATAGACATCACTAGCTTGTTTCATACAAGCTAAAGCTTGTAGACTCTTTGTTTAACCCTGTTTTGAGCAAGGGAGTTGTAAGTTTTTATTTTTCTAATTTTGCTTATTTACTGTAGAACTGTTTATTAGTGCTTATTTGTTACCTATATTTGCTTATTTATGCTTTATCATGATGTTTAATGCTTATCTTGCTTAGTTGTTAGTTTAAAGATAGTTTGTGTCACTTTCTTAGTTAGTACTGGTAGTATGTTTAGTTAATACTATTGGATTGATTTAGCTTGTTTAATTGCTTATTGTTGATTAAAATCTGCGTATAAGTATCTTATTTTGTTATTTGATAATCTGTTTTTAACAATTTAAGATCAAATAAGCTTGAAATATAAAAAAGAATGACTTTTGAAAACTTTAAAGGGCATTTGGAACAAGCAGTACTAACCCATAGTTAGTACTGCTAGTTCTCTTTTGTGTTTTGTTAAAGCTAGCAGTATTAACTCAAAGCTAGCAGTACTAACTCCAAGTTAGTACTGGTAGTTAAAATTGTTAGTACTGTTGGTTCATTATTGCTTATTAGCTTATTATTTCTGCTTATTTAAGATTTCCTTAGCTTTTTAGAGTAGATTAAGCCCATTTTCGTTTACTGTCTTTAGTAGTGAGCTTTATTTACAGCTATTCGCCTTTTCAAAGCAATTTAAATAAGTTTATCAGTATAGTAGCTTTTTAGGCTGTAATTTGCCATTTTTAGTTTATTCCAGTTGCTTATTTCTTATGCCTGAGTGCTTATTAGGGGTAGTTAAATATTTGTTTTAGCCTATTTGCTTATTTCTTGTTTCATTGTTTTTGTAAAAGCTAGGCATATTAACTCAATGCTAGCAGTACAAGTCCAGCTAGTACTGATAGTTAATACTGTTAGTATTTTTGGGTGGGGGTTTTTTGGGGGGGGGCTGTTTTTAGTACTACCTGAGTTTATCCTGCTTACCTAGTTTAATTTGCTTGGGGGCCCCTTTTGAATTTTGCTTTATTAGAGTTATCTAGCTAATGTTTGTCTTGAGCTTATTTGAGCTTATTTGTGTCTTAGTATAAAAGTTTTTTTAAGTGTTTTTAACCATTCTTGTTAGCCTTGTAAGCCTGCTCTATCTTATTTTCCTTTGCTTATCTTTTCGTGCATTTGCTTATTAGGTTTATGCCCAATCATATCCTTGTCCATATTCAAACATATCGATAAACAATTTGTCATTCGAATTTCCATACAACAATCCTCGTTTGGACAGTAACGACCTCGGAAATACTCCATACATACTTCTTAAGCATATATAAAACCTTAACCTAGGATCTCCTTTTATACACCACAAGGAGTCCTTTACAAGATAACTAACTAACTTTTAGGATCAATCATAATCATAATCAAATACAAATCTTCCTAAAATATAAAAGATATACATTCCATATTTATCTCATTGCATCCTTATCTTCAAGTCAGCAGCTTTGACCATCAACAATATTAATCTTTCTTCTAGCAGTATTAACTAACACTTGGCAGTACTAAGTTTGTACTGGCAGTACTAACTCCATTAGTACTGTTAGTTATACCTTGGCAGTATTAACTCTTGATGAAGATTTATTCCCAACAATTTCTCCGGCTTTTGCCCATCGAAACATTCAAACTATAAATCTAAATAATTGAAGATTATTAATTAATTAAACCCTTTTTCAAATCCACACTTAATTCCCAATTCGGAATATCACTTAACAAGCACTAATTAAACTACTCACTACGCAAAATGATAAAATAAGCAAAGCAAAACATTTTTATACTAAGCTACACTAATGAATTGAAAACATGATAGAAAATGGAACCAAATTGAAGAGCCGCAATTAAATGATAACCACCCGATTTAATAAGCTAAAGAAAATAATCAAATTCTATCTAGCTTATTAAACCCTTAAGCTCCACGCCTCATGAGTTAACCGGTACCAAAGTCGAAACAACAAAACATAAAAAACTATTAACATAAAATGATTATAACAAATTGCAATTCTTATTAACCTCTAAGCCCAAATAAGAAATTATCAAACGAAGGCCCATTTTATCTTCTTAAAACCAAACGCATCTCAAATGATATCTAGATTAATAAGCTAATTAAAGGATAAACTCTAGCTTGTCAAAATAAGCTAAACAACAATAAGCACGATTAAACAAACATCTAATCATACTATAAGATTATTACAATTCAATCGAATAAGCATTTTACTCAAAATTTAAAACTTAAACTCAAATCTCGATTCAACAAGTTCTAAAATTAGAAAACCTAAACGAGCTTAAGCTAAGTAAGCACTACAAACTAAGATTGATCAAATAAGCATTTTCGAATAGAACTTAAAAGTGAATAAGCAATTTTGATACGAATTGAAGAAATTAGTTCACGAATCAATAAGACTTAACAAGTTCTAAACAAAACGAGTAATAAGCCAACCTTTAAAACAAATTAAACATCAATATTAGACAAAAGAATTAGCAGCTAGAGATTTAAAAGAGCTATAAGCACTCAAACGATTTAATATTCAACACGAATAAGTAAATAAGCAATAATGAAACTAATCTAGACAATATAAGCTCAAATGAAGTGCAATAAGCTATTTAGAAGCTTATTAAATCAGATAATGTGAGCTTCTAAGAAAACTAAAATAGCTTAATCATGAAAATAAGTTATATCCAAGCTTATTGTAGCTTATTACATGCGAACTTGCTTAAAAACCTATAAGATGAAATCGAATAAGCTTATAAGAGCTTATAGGATTAGATCTTCAAGTTTTTAAGAAGTTTTGAAAGAATAAGCTGAGAAAACAAGCTTGACGAAAGTAACTTATTGGGTGATAAGCTTTACGAGAAGATTAGAAAAACATAATAAGCTATAACAAACTTTCATTCATAAACAATAAGCACTTACAATATTCAATAAGGTGTAAATAGCTTTTACAATAATCTCCTAATTACAAATAAGCTAAAACATAACTAAAAATAAGCTAAAATCTAAAGAGTAAGTGAAAAAAAGCTAAATCCTAATGTCTCAAAATAAAGGGGAGCGTGTTTCCTATATAGCTAAGTGGGGAGGGGGGGTACTTGTGTAAATTTAACCAATGATTGGAGAATGAATTAGCCAATGATTGGTGTTGGTGTGTACTTCCTCGGATCGTCTAGCGAATTTCAGCTTGATCATCCACTCGATGAAAGGCATGTGTCACTTATTATAGCCTCATTCATACGCATTAGTTACATCCGTTTGAGCAAATTCACTTTCTTTCATTTACAACTGATGAAATAAATGGAGATAAAATTCAATTCCCAGCCACGTGTCCATTTTTTACTCGCTCACCCAAAGATAGTGGGAAGTCACATGTTATCTTTGGATTTAATTTCTGGCACGTGACATGACGTCACAACATATAACAAACTCAGATTTTTATAAATTGTGTTTCGGGCCTAAAAAGGCTTGTTGGGCTTAGCGATATAGTGGGCTGGTCCGGCCCATTAAGTGGGTTATGGGCTGGCCCAATAAAATTCGAGGGCACCATTGGACTCGTTTTCTCGCGCTCTTTCTAATGGCATGCTCGGGGATTATTCATGATTTTGTCTTGATCTTTAATATTAAACACTCTTGATCAAAACGAACCCGTAAATACCTGTTTTTGCATTGTTTTCAATCCGTTTTACCTGCAAGACATAAAAATACCAAACAAACATATTTGCAAAATAATTATCCATATTTTAGCATTTTTAGTCCGATTAATAGTTTTTTACAGGGTACAAGTGATGTGTGTTTAAGCACACATCAGTGGACTTCAAAAACAAGTTACCAAGAACAGTAGCGGACATGACTCGATATGGGTCATTGTCGATCGACTGACTAAATCGGCTCATTTCTTAGCTATCCGTGAAGACTACAAGATGGAAAGCTTTGCAAGACTATACATAAACGAGATCATAGCAAGGCATGGGTGCCTGTGTCAATCATATCTGATCGTGACAGTAAGTTTCATATCACAATTTAGGCAATCGCTACATAAACCATTAGGGACGCGACTGGATATGAGTACCGCTTATCATCCGTAGGCCGATGTTCAGAGTAAGCGTACCATGGAAACCTTAAAAGATATGCTTAGAGCTTATGCAATTGATTTTGGGGGTAACTAGGATACTCATTTACCCTTAGTAGAATTTCCATACAACAACAACTACCACCCGAGCGTCAAATGTGCTCCTTTTAAAGCATTATATAGAAGGAGGTGTCGCCTAGGAAAGGCGTGGTACGTTTCGGTAAGAGAAGCAAACATTCACCAAGATATGTAGGACCGTTCGAGGTTGTCGAATGAGTGGGTCCTGGTGCTTATCGTTTGCGTCTACCACAAGAACTTGTAGACATTCATGACATATTCCTCGTTTCAAACTTGAAGAAATGCCTGGCGGACGTAAATTTGCACGTACTGCTAGAAGAAGTCAAGATCGACGACAAACTACATTTTGTTAAAGAACCTAAGGAAATCATGGACTGTGAGGTCAAGAAGCTGAAAATGAGTCAGATTCTTATTGTAAAAGTTCGTTGGAATCCCCGAAGAGGACCAGATTTACTTGGGAATGAGAAGACGAGATGAAGCACAAGTATCCGCAACTGTTCGCGAGCGCTACGGCCTAGGACGAGCAACTGAAATTTCAGGACGAAATTCCCTTTAATAGGAAAAAACTGTGACATCCGTCAATTTTAAGGTCAGTAATCGAAAGCAAACGTATGATATTAGACTCTCTTAATTATTTATGGAGTCACTTTTATGTGGTCGCATGACTCTTAGCATTTAACGCTTATTTTTAGTGCAACTCGAGTTTCGAGTCAATGTTTATCCCGAGCTTTAAATTCTATTTTCTAAATTTATAGAATTTATTTTATTATTTTCAGTCGATTTAGTAACAATCATCGTTTTAATTATTCGCGAGTCGAGCTTGGGTTAATTATTCGTTTTAACGATCGAGATATCAACATCTCCATATTTTTAGCTTCGAGAACTTAATTATTTTATTTCAGTAATTTTTTGACTTTTATACGCGTTTGACCGAAACCGCGTCAAAATCGTATTTTTATAATTAATACCGAGTTAATTAGACAATTGGGCCTAAGAACCATGTAATATAAATTCAACAAAATAAAAATACCCAACCAAGCCCACCCCAATAAAGGAGGCCGGTTTCTAAGCTTATTTTTTTATAGAAAATCTAACAATTTATAAACCCCTATATATATAATCCCATAATTTAGTCTAATTCCTACTATAAAAACACACACAAAACCAACGATCCCTTTTTTCTCCTCCCCTTTTCTGTTCGTCGACCAGTAGCGCCAAACCACCACCACCATCATGAAAACTCCACCAAGCAGCTTCTAATCAACCTAAAATCACTCCTAAACTAAACCCCCATCATCCTTTTCAAATAAAATCAAGCATGCATCAAGTTACTCAAATTCTTGATTTTTATTTTGAGTATAATTGGTGTTGCAAGAGTTCAAGATTTAGTGTTTTTAACAAGTTTGGTGAAACAAATCAAGAATTTTGGGTCTTTGTTTTGTGGTTGTGGGATTCGGCCAAGGTCAAGAAACCATAAGAGTTTATGGTTTTGATCTTTTAACTATTCCATTGTATCTTTGTAAGTATCCTAGTTAATTTTTGTGTTGATTTGATTATATATTACTTGCATGTGTATAGTTTTATGTCGAGAATCCATTGATGGTTATACATGTTGCGTTTTTGGGATATTAGATAGTTTAGGATAATTAGCATGATTAATTGGTTGATTTGAGCATATTGGAAGTGTTGTTTATGCGTTTTTGGGATATTAGATAGTTTTTGGCAATTTATAGGTGTTATAGACCCCCTATTTAGATCAAAAAGTTTAGGCTCTTGTCGGTAAAATTGTGATATGGTAAATTGAGTTTTCATCTAGGATTATGATAGGTTATGTCCGTAGCTTCGTGGCGCTAGTTCGCACGTCTAATAACTCCTAAAAACGCGTTTTCTACGCTAGTTAGAAGTTTAGAAACTTGGTATGTTAAATTCTGCATTAGGAGATTTTGCGCAGAATTTTAGGTCAACTTGCGTGCATCATAACTTGGTCATATTAAAAGCTTTTATAAAGTTTCTTGACTCTAAAACTAAGTTCAAAGAGTCTACATTCAAACGAAAAAGGCCTCATAAATTTTCAGTAAGTATAAGTTAGTCAAAAAGTCTTTACAAAATGTGTTGTCAAAACTGCAATTCTGGTCCATAATTTCGATTCTAAAGATGTAGTGAGCAGGCGGATCAAAACTTAATATTTTTCGAGGAAATTCACATAATAGCATCTTCATAATGTGTATGATCTTCCAGAATTTTTTCAGATTTTTCTGTAAAGTTTAAATGGGTCTGATCATGTCCAACATTAGCTAAGTTCCAGCAGACCTTGTTTCGAACACTTTGTGTTATGGTATTCTTGAGAAATGATTAAGCTTGTCAATAATTTTTGGGAAAATTACAATAGTCTATCAATACATATAGGTGGTTGGAAATGAGAGATGAGCATTGGTCGTGGTCGTTTAGTAATTCTTTAAGCATCGTCAAGCGACTAGGAAAACCGGTAAAATTTCAGAAAAACATAAGTGTGGAACTGGTAGGTTGCGTCTTGAGCATGGATTCTTCGACATAGGATTTAAACATGTAGGAATATATATTATCCCGTATCATTGCAAGTTATGCATATTCTAAATATTATAACTTTCTTATACGCGGACCACTACCATTATAGGTCGTGGTTGAGTTGTTGACATTCTTCTTCCTTTGTTGATTTTCTCGATCGATACTCCTATCTTCGGTGAGTTTCTCACATTCCCCTTTTTACATGATTTTAAATGTTTTAGGGTGGAAAGCATGATGTGTCGTTTGTTATGCAATTACTTTTAAGTAATTAATCTTTTGAGCACATTTGAACTTGAACTTATTTTGAACATATGGAACTCTGATTTGAACTTGTTGAACTTTGGAAACGTGTTGAACATTGAACTTGGAACTTAATATGTATGTTGTTAGATGCTTGGAACCCACCACTAGTTTTAACTCATTATCCCCCTCATCGGGATTGAGACGTTAGTACTTATGGATAGCGCTATTAGGAGATTAGCCCCTCCTCACTTCCCATACAAGGGTGCATAGTACTAAGTGTTTGTGCCACACTATACAACTGGAACTTGATTAGATGTTTGGAATTATTTGTTGAATTGATTTGGTATTACGTTACTTTATGTAACGGGATCAGTTTTGAAAACTTGATTTGTTTTGGACTCTTAACTTGTTTGGAAATTGATTTTGGTTTGGGCAACTGTTTTTGATGACTTGCCATTGTGTTGGCAAACTATTATCGGACATCTACTTTTTTTATAAAGCTATATTTTGTGTACATAATCTTGTGAGCTTACCAACTATTTCGATAGTTGACCGTTTTTACCATGCTTTTCAGGTGACATTCCTAAGGTGGGAACTTAGTCTGATTGCATTTGAACTTGTTCAAGAATATCTACTTTCTTCCAAGTTACTGTCTTTTGGGATATCATGTTCGGAAGAAAAATAACTTATGTTGACTTTTGTACTCTTTAAACTTGTATATGGTATTGTTGTAATTCGGATCTTTCTTTTATCTCAATCATGTATGGTGTTTTATCTATCACCTTGTGTGAAGTTTATTAATATGTTACACCTCGCGGTTCCGCCTTGGTGGGGTGTGACAAAAGTAGTAGGAGGGTTTTCTTGTGATGATTCTTTGAGAGGAGATTGTGGTTTGAGTATTGGTGTTGGTAAGTTAACATCAACCTCATTGGAAGAGTTACAATGGTTCAACTTCTTTCTCCATATGGGTCTTACGGACATTTTAGCCACCTTTGAAGGTTTGGACATGGGTTTGAGGGGAGATGTCATTAGAGAAAATGAGATGAGTTGTGATGACAAAGATGAGGGTGCAGGTTGATTTATACTAGGAAGAAAATGTAGTTTAAGGATGAATGGACATTGTTAGGAAACAAAGCCAAGAAATGTTGGTGTGTTTTGGGAAATTATAGCTTAGTCTAGATAAAAGAAGGTCAAAAAGCAGAAAGAAACAATAAAAACCATGAAATGGATGGCCGACCCGTTTAATTATGGTGCCGGCCCCCTTAATGATAAGGGGACCGCTCTTATGAGATAAGGGGGCCACCCATCTGATGCTTTTCGGATGACCAAAATTTTTATTTTTGCTAATATATTATAAGAAAGGTTTTGTTTTGGTGATCAATTTGCAGCAAGTCTTAAATTTTTTATAGCAATCAAGACTATAACATTTAGCAAGCAAGAGTGTAAACATGCAAAGTCCTAATAACAATCAAGGCTAATTCACATAACATTTGGCAAGCAAGTATATATATGAATAAGCATGTAAGAAGGCAAATAAAAATCTATAATGAAGAGCATATTAATTAAAGTATTAGCAAATAGTTGTAATGCTCTTAATAGTTGTAATACTCTTAATAGTTGTAATGCTCCTAAGATTCTTTAAACAAGAGAAGTAGGTTGTAAACACATCAAATGAGACTTGTGTTTGTATTTATAAGCCTAGTGTGTGCCTATATGCGACAAATGTGGAGTAATGATTATTTCGACTCTAAAACAAGAAAAACCTAAGAAACAATCCAAGTGCTCCTAGATTTAATTTTGCTCAACCAAGAGTGTCGAAATATATATTGGATTATATATTCCGGCAACAAGTGTGAGATAGTTATTCATGAATGGAAAATATTTTTAGCATATATCAACAATGTATGAAAGTAGATTTTCATGAATTCCTAGTCATGAGAAGAATGTTTGAAAAATAGATTGGGACTTATGCATACATATATTAAGTTGATAAGCTTAAACCTTGGCGAAACCAAGGTTACTAATACGTAATTTTGTATACATATTATCTTTTGAGAAATTCCCAATCTTTGATTTTGTGCAAAATAGAATCCTAGACTCAGAGTTAAAAAGAAATAAAAACTTTTTACAAACTATCAGATGGCTGGTCCCCTTATGTGCATGGTCGACCCCTTATCACTAAGGGGACCGCCCGTTAAAAGCTAAGGGGGCCACCCATCTGACAAACTAATTTTCCTAATTTTTTGATTTTGGCATTTTAGTTTTGATTGTAGTTCATTGTTCTTGTTCACTTTTAAGTACCTATCAACCATTTATAGGGATGAGACTACTTAATAAGTACTTAATCAATTTGTTCCATCATTCCTAGACCTAGACGTAAGTAATTAAAAGGCTCACGTTTAAGGGGTTTAGTTAGAATATCTGCATTGTTATCTTTCGATGAAACCTTTTCTATGGAAATATTCCCTTTTTGAACATTGTCACGAAGGAAATGGTGACGAATCTCAATGTGTTTTGTACGGGATTTTACTTAAGTTTATAGCCCCTTTGTTATCACACATTATAGGAATGTCATCTAACCTAATGCCATAATCTACGAGGGCTTGTTTCATCCATAGTGCTTGTTGACATGCCTTTCCGGCGCTTACATATTCAGCCTCGGTAGTGGAAATAGCAAGAATGGTTTGCTTCTTTGAAAACCAAGATGTTAAACAACATCCTATAAACGTGCAAATACCACTAGTGCTTTTACGGTCCACATAATCTCCCGCATGATCAGAGTCCGCATATACTATGGTTTCTATGTCGGACCCCTTAGGATACCATAATCCTAAGTGCGTAGTGCCTTTAACGTATTAGAAGATACGTTTAACCGCTTCAAGGTGAGAGGTTTTAGGATCCTCTTGGAAGCGTGCACAAAGGCAAACACTAAACATGATATCGGGCCTACTTGTCGTTAAGTATAATAAACTTCCTATCATACCTCTATATTTGGTATTATCTACGGACTAACCTTCTTCTTCTTTCATGAGTTTTGTTTTCGTAGACATAGGAGTTCTCATTGGCTTAGAGTCTTCTAATCCAAATTTCTTAAGCATTTCTATTATATATTTTGATTCATTAAAGAATATACCATCTTCTAATTGTTTTATTTGTAGACCTAAGAAAAAATTTAGTTCCCCCATCATACTCATTTCAAACTCATCATGCATGATCTTGGCAAAATCATCACACAATTCTTGACAAGTTGATCCGAATATAATGTCATTGACATATATTTGGACAATGATGAGATTGGGGTCTTTCTTTTTAGTAAAGAGTGTGTTATCTACCATTCCTATGGTGTAATCATGTTTAATAAGAAATGCTTTCAATCTATCGTACCAAGCTTTAAGAGCTTGTTTAAGTCCGTAAAGCGCTTTCTTGAGTCTATAAACATGATTAAGTTTTGCGAAGTCAATGAATCCTGAAGGTTGTGCTACATAAACCTCCTCGTTGATAAAACCGTAAAGGAATGCACTCTTTACATCCATTTGAAATAATTTGAAGTCTAGTGCGCATGCATAAGCTAATAATATTCTTATGGATTCTAATCTAGCTATGGGTGCATAAGTTTCGTCATAATCAATTCCTTCTTGTTGATTATAACCTTAGGCAACTAGCCTAGCTTTATTTCTAGTTACAACTCCATTTTCGTTGAGCTTATTTCTATATACCCACTTAGTTCCAATAATGGTCATATCCATAGGATTAGGGACTAATTCCCAAACATCATTTGATATAAATTGGTTTAATTCTTCTTGCATGGCCATTACCCAACTTTCATCTTTTAAAGCTTCATTTATATTTTTAGGTTCTATTGTTGAAAGAAAACAAAAGAAATTACTCTTGTCTTGAGCTTGTGATCTAAGAGTTCTTTGATTTAAATTACCAATAATATTATCTAGTGGATAACTTTTAGATTCCTTAATGTTTATGATTTCATTATTTTCTAAAGAATTATCTTCGAGATCATTGCCTAAGGGTCTTGTTTTATTAACCTCAATAGATTCTTCTTCGACTAAATCATCATCCTCCAATGGTGATGTTTTAGGCGGGGGAGGAGTTTCATCGAATGTCACATTTAAGGATTCTTCGACTTTCATTGTTTGTTTGTTAAGAATTATGTAAGCTTTACTATTTTGCGAATATCCTAGGAAGACACCTTCGTAAGACTTTGGGTCGAACTTGGTGAGGTAATCTTTTGTATTAAGAATGAAGCATTTGCTTTAGAACACCTTGAAATAATTAAGGTTTGGTTTTCTACCTCTTAACAACTTGTATGGGGTTTTTCCTAAAATATATCTAATGGTAATCCTATTGATTATATAGGTTGATGTATCGACCGCGTTACACCAAAATTTTTATGGAATGGATTGTTCATTTAACATAGTCCTACTCATTTCTTGTAGAGTGCGATTCTTTCTTTCTACTACCCCATTTGATTGTGGAGTACGAGGAGCGGAGAAATTGTGAGAAATCCCATTTAACTCACAATAGTTTCCGAATTGTACTGCATTATCAAATTCCCGACCATGATCCATTCTAATTGATACTATGGAACATCCTAATTTATTTTAAATCATTTTACTAAATATTTTGAATTCTTTAAAAGCATTAGTTTTATTTCCTAAAAATCTAGTCTATGTATATCGAGAATAGTCATCTACAATTACTAAGGTATATCGATTTATCCCATAGCTTCGTATAGCGGACGGGCCAAATTAGTCCATGTGTAATAATTCTAAGCATCTAGTCGTTGATACCATATTTTTGGCTTTGTGACTAGCATGAGCTTGCTTTCTAATTTTGCAAGCATCACAAAAATGTCTGTCAAATTTAAGCTTAGGTAGATTTCTAACCAATTCCTTAGATGCTAGAGATTGAATTAATTGCATGTTTGCGTGACCTAATCTTCTATGCCATAAGGTAGAGTTTTCATCTAAGGTTGTAAGGCATATTTTATCTTCCGGTTTATTTCCTAGTTTCATCTCATATAAACTCCATTTTCTAATTCCTCTACCTATGACTTTTTCGTCTTTGATTATTTCGCTATCGTATTCGGTAAATATTACTTTGCACTTATTATCACATATTTGACCAATACTAAGCAAGTTGAATTTTAGATTATCTACGTGCTCAACATTTTCAATAATTAGGGAGTCATGAGATATCATACCTTTTCCTATGATGTTACCACGCAAATTACTTCCAAAGATAACATTACCTCCATTGTATGCTTGGTATGTAGAGAATAGCCTCCGGTTCCCCGTCATGTGTTTTGAGCATCCGCTATCTTTAATCCATTCGTCGAGCTCCTAATTAATTCCTAAGCATATCTCGTTAGACGCTTGAGCTACGAGACAAGTTTCGTCTTTATTCTTTTCTTCCTCATCTTCACCACTATCACTCCACGCTCCTCCAATTAAAGTTCTTTGATTATTGTTTCTTGACTACTTTGGACATTCTCCAATGAAATGATTTGAATCTCCACATCTAAAGCATTTTCTTTCACTTTTACCATTTTTGTCGTCTCTACTTTTTTGCAATGACTTTCTTTCATCTCGTGGTTGTCTTACAAATTTTCCTTGTCTTTTCAAGAATTTCATGAATTCTCTTATGGCCATTGCATATTCTTCGTCTTCACTTTCGAAGGTCAAGCTATCTTCATCACTAGATTCCTTTTTAGCCTTCAAGGCAAGAGATCTACTTTGTTCTCTTTTGCCTTTGACCATTTCAGAATCTTTCTTTATTATCACTTCATAAACTTTCAAGTTTCCAATAAGTTCGTCAAGTGATAACGATGTCAAATCTTTAGACTCTTCAATAGCCGTAACCTTTACGCGCCATTTAGGATGAAATGCCTTAAGAAATTTCCTAACATAATTCTTGCTAGAAAAACCTTTATCAAGTGCTTTTAGACTAGTAATAATAGTGTAAAATCTAGCAAAAACATTATCTATCGATTCCTCTTCCGAAATCGTAAATTGTTCATATTGTTGAACAAGAAGATCTATTTTGTTATTGTTAACTTGGCTATTACCATGGTGAGTGATTAACAAAGTATCCCAAATTTCTTTTGTGGTTTTGCACATAAAAATTATTTCGTATTCTTTACGTGGCAAGGCATTATAAATTACCATTTTAGCTTTATTATTTTTAGCAAGTTTCTTTTTAAGATCATCGTTTTGATTATCAAACGGTACACTTTCATCTTTTTTAGTTTCAGGATTATTTTGAATAAGAGAAAAATCACCATGGGTAATAACATGCCAAAGATCTAGATCTTTTGATTTCACATAAGTTTCGAATCTATTTTTCTAACAAATAAATCCATCACTTTCAAATAGTGGTGGTCTTTGCATAGATTGCCCTTCTAAATATTTTTCCGATTCTATAGATCAATTCAAGTTTTAAAATACAATTTATTTTAAAAATCTTGTTTAGCGTGGCTCTTGATACCAATTATGGAAAACTAGAAGGGGGGTTGAATAGTTTACCGCTTTTTAATTAAAGGTTTTAAATTGTTTGTAAAAAAATTCTAGATTTGA
>BQNB010043183.1:0-45656 GCA_026074375.1 Tanacetum coccineum | reverse complement strand
AAAATCATGAAAAACCAGTTAAAAAGTCAGTTAGGTTTGCAAAAATGTATAGATCACAATCTCCTAGGGGGAATCAGAGGAATTGGAATGGACAGAAGTCCAATCAACTAGGAAAAGATTTTATGATGTATAACAAGGCTTGCTTTATATGTGGAAGTTTTAATCATTTACAGATTAATTGTCATAATCATCAAAGAAGAGGCATAGTATCTAGAAATAACTACAATAGGATAGATGCCAAAAACACACACCCTAGTGTACTCAGGAATATGTCTCCCAAAGCAGTTTTGTTGAAAACTAGCCTTACACCACTTAATACTGTTAGGCCAGTTAATACTGTTCACCCTAAAATAGCAGTTCATAGTGCTAAATCAAAGACACATTTTTCAAAACAAGCAAAATCAACTGCTAAGAGGCTCATTTATAAGCAAACATCATTAACTAGAAGATCTGTGCATACAGTAAAGAGATACTATTATACTGGAAGGTATAATGCAGTTAATACTGCTAGGTCATATACAGGACAAGTTAATGTTGTTAGGGTAATAGGGTAAATATTGTAAAGTCCTTAGCATATTGGGTTTGGAGACCTACTAAATCTAATGGTGCATCACTTGCTTTTAAAAGACACAACTACATTGATGCATGAGGCAGATCCAAGTCAGTAATGGCTTGGGTCCCCAAAAGAATCTAATTTCCTTATTCTTTTGTGTAGGGCAAGCCACAACATGATGATAGAGGATTTGTTGACAGTGGATGCTCAAGGCACATGACTGGGAACATAGCTTATCTCTCAAATTTCAAGGAATTTGATAGAGGTTATGTTGCATTTAGAGGAGGTGCATATGGTGGTAGAATTACTGGTAAAGGAACACTTAAGACTGATAATCTTGATTTTGAAGATGTATACTTTGTCAATGAGTTAAACTTCAATCTTTTTAGTGTCTCACAGATGTGTGATAAAAAGTACTATGTCCTTTCTACTGACACTGAATGTCTTGTCTTATCTCCAAATTTTAAGTTGCCTAATGAAAATCAAATACTTCTTAAAATTCCTAGAAAGGACAATATGTACAGTTTTGATATGAAGAACATTGTTCCTAAAAAGAGTTTGACTTGTCTTTTTGCAAAGGCTACATTAGATGAATCTAGCAGAGAAGACTTAGTCATATTAATTTTAAAAACATAAATAAGCTTGTCAAGGATAATCTAGTAAGAGGATTGCCTACAAAACATTTTGAAAATGACCAAACCTGTGTTGCTTGTCTTAAAGGGAAGCAACACAGAGCTTCTTGTAAGTCCAAACTTCTGAATCCTATTACTAAGCCTTTATTTATCCTGCATATGGATTTGTTTGGTCCAACCTTTATGAGTAGCTTAATGCATAAAAAGTATTGCTTAGTAGTCACTGATGATTATAGTAGATTTACATGGGTTTTCTTTTTAACAACTAAGGATGAAACTAGTGAGATCCTTAAGAACTTTATTAAAGAAATAGAAAACCTAGTGGATAAGAAAGTGAAAATAATCAGAAGTGATAATGAAACAGAGTTTAAGAACAAGGTTATGGATGATTTTTGTAGAGAAAAAGGTATTAAGAGAGAATATAGTATAGCTAGGACTCCTTAGCAAAATGGTGTTGCTGAGAGGAAGAATAGGACACTTATTGAGGCTGCTAGAACAATGTTAGCTGACTCTAAGTTACCTACCACATTTTGGGCTAAAGCAGTTTCTACTGCTTGTTATATACAGAATAGGGTCTTAGTAGTCAAGCCTCATAACAAGACACCTTATGAACTTTTTAGAGGTTTTAAACTAGCTCTAAGTTTTATGAGACCATTTGGTTGTCATGTTACTATTCTTAATACTTTGGACAGTTTAGGCAAGTTTGATGGAAAAAGTGATGAAGGTTTCTTTGTTAGATATTCTTTGAGTAGTAAAGCTTTTAGGGTATATATTATACTAGATACAGGAGGGTAGAAGAAAACTTGCATATTAGGGTTTTAGAGAATAAGCCTATGATAGAAGGGACTGGTCCAAATGGCTGTTTGATATTAATTCTCTAACCTAATCTATAAACTATGTACTAGTTACTGCAGGTACAGTTTCTAATGACTCTGCAGGTACATCAGAAGAAAATAGTCAAGATTGCATTATGATGCCAATTTGGAAAGATACTTCATACTTTGATTCACCTACCAAGGATGTTGATAATGGTGAACCAAAAACTGCTGATGATGCTCAAAAGCAGGTTAAAGATGGTCCAAATAATGAGAATGATGAACAAGAAAGGTTTGCAGATGATAGCAGTACTAAAGATGTTAATGCTGCTGGGCAACATATTAATACTGTTAGTCCTGATGTTAATATTGGTAGTCTTAAACTTAATGTTGTTGGCCCATCAGTTAATACTGCTAGTCCAAATGAACAAGATAGTACTGAAGAAGAACCAAAAGTTGATTTGGGAAACATCACAAATTCCTATATAGTTCCAACCACTCCTAATACAAGAATTCACAAAGATCACCCAATTGACAATGTGATTGGTGAAGTGAAGTCAACTGTTCAGACAAGAAGAATGTCAAAACCTACTTCTAAACCAGGGTTTCTCAGTGATATATATGAATAGAAAACACATAATACCCTGAATACTTGTTTATATGCTTGTTTCCTATCACAGATTGAACCAACAAGCATTGCTAAAGCTTTAGTTGATTCATCCTGGGTGGAAGCAATGCAGGAATTACTTTTTCAATTCAAACTTCACCAAGTTTAGATACTGGTGGATCTCCCTAATGGAAAGAAGGCCATTGGAACAAAATGGGTCTTCAAAAACAAGAAAGATGAAAGAGGAATTGTGATTAGGAACAAAGCAAGGTTAGTTGCACAGTGCCATAGACAAGAAGAAGGTATTGATTATGAATAAGTGTTTGCTCCTGTGGCAAGAATTGACACAATAAGATTGTTTTTGGCCTATGCTTCTTTTATGGGTTTTCTGGTATATCAAATGGGTGTAAAGAGTGCTTTCTTATATGGAACCATTAAGGAAGAAGTCTATGTTTCTCAATCACCAGTATTTAAAGATCCTGGCCATCCAGACAAAGTTTACAAGGTGGTCAAGGCACTTTATGGTTTGCATCAAGCACCAAGAGCATGGTATGAAACTTTGGCTAACTATCTGTTGAGCAAAGGGTTTAAATGGGGCAAGATAGATCAGACATTATTTATCAAGAAGCAAAAATGAGATATTTTGTTTATACAGATCTATGTAGATGACATTATCTTTGGCTCAACAAACAAGAAGTTATGTACTGGTTTTGAGAAGCTCATGAAAGATAAGTTTCAGATGAGTTCTATGGGAGAACTAACTTTCTTTCTAGGATTACAAGTACAACAGTAGGAAGATAGAATATTTATCAGTCAGGATAAATATGTAGCTGAGATTTTAAATAAATTCAACTACTCTGATGTGAAGTCTGCTTCAACTCCTGTTGATTTGGAAAAACCTTTGGTCAAGGATGGAGATGTTGATGATGTTGATGTACATCTCTATAGATCTATGATTGGGTCTTTAATGTATCTCACTGGATCTAGGTCAGATATCAAGTTTATAGTATGTGCATGTGCTAGATTTCAAGTTACTCTAAAGACATCACATCTCTTAGCACTTAAGAGGGATTTTAGATATTTGAAAGGCAAACCAACTTTAGGCCTTTGGTATTCTATGGATTCTCCATTTGAACTGGTTGCTTATACTGATAGTGACTATGCTGGAGCAACTCAAGATAGGAAGTCTACAACTAGAGAGTGTCAGTTTTTAGGAAACATGTTGATATCTTGGCAGTGTAAGAAGCAAACTGTGGTTGCCACTTCTACAACTGAAGCTAAATATGTAGGTGCTGCTAGTTGCTATAGATAAGTACTCTGAATTTAAAACCAATTGCTGGATTATGGATACAATTTTATGAACACTGTCATTAATATTAACAATAACAGTACTATCTGCATTATTAAAAATCCTGTTAAACATTCAAAAACAAAACATATAGAGATTAGGCATCATTTTATAAGAGATTTCAATACTAAAAAGTTAATTCAAATGGTTAAAATTCATACTGATTATAATGTTGCGGATCTTCTTACAAAAGGTTTTGATGTAGGCAGATTTTAGTACTTGGTCTCAATTATTGGAATGCTAAATCCTTAAAAGTCTATATCTCTTTATGTTTTTGTAAAAGTTTTGTAAATGATTAACACTGTTAGTTTTCTCAATTAATACTGCTAAGTAAAATTAAAACTGTTAGTTATACTTCAGACTGTTTGTTAAAACTGTTAGTCATAGTTAATCCTGTCAAGAAGAAAATGCTTTGGATTTTGTATATTTGGCTATGAACTAACATCTGCAGGTAGATCATGTTGAATACCTGATGTTGAATGCTTCACCTTTGAAGTAATGTTTGAGAAGAAAGTTAATGATCTTGGTTCACAGTTTTTAACTTTTATTTATGGGTTATGCATAAATATGGATCCTCATGAATTCCTACATGTCTATCTAGTATTTTCTAGTGTGCTTGTGATGAATAAAGGCATGTTGTTGTATAATTATTGAAGACAAAGTTATTGCTATTCGACTTCTGTTAATACTGCTAGGCAGAAAATTACTACTGCCAAGCAAATGTTAATGCTGTTGAGATTACATGGGCACTAAAGCTGCAACTATTTCACCAAATTCTTATCTCTTAAAGCATTGTTTGAGGGGAGGTTCCTTATTCATACAACCAAAAAGCATGAATGAAAGGATGTGTTATATCATAAGTATGTTCAAAAGTATCAAACACATCTAGGCATATCAAAAGAGGTCGGGACACCAAGATACCTCAATCTAGAGGTCCCCTTAACAAAGGTTGGTGATGAGGCTGTCCATAAGGAGTTGGGTTACAGAATGGAAAGGGATGCCACTACTGCTTTTAGCTTAGAAGTAGAGCAAGATAGTGGTAACATCAAATAAGACCTAATCTATGGCAACACTTAATGGATCAACTCCTTAGGGAATTGGTTCAGGTAGTGGTCACAGGTGCGAAGATACTGATATGTGAGAAATCACATATCTTTATTATATCCAAAATAGCCCTTAAATGATGAAAATGTGCAAAAATATGCTTGTATTTGTGTATTTTGTTGTTTGTGAATATGTAGGTACGGATAATGCAAAAATCACTAGAGAACGGTCAAAACCGGACAAACACGAACACGGGAACGGATAAAGTGCAAAAGAGCCAGAAAATTTCTACATAAAGGTCAACAAAGTCAACCCATGGTCAACATTTGGTCAACTCACAAAGGACAAAATTCTCAAAAATACCAAATTAGTCCTTAATGTTAAATCATAATTCACAAATAGACCCTAAACCCTAACACCATTATCTCTTTTATACTTAAGAGATAACGGTTGTTATCTCCTTATATTAAACCAAAACCATTAACCTGTTACCCTTTTTAAATAACCCAAGCCCAGAACTAAAACACCTGGCCCAATCCTTTTATTATAAAACCCGAGCCCAAGTCAACATATCCCAAACCCTGTGGTCAAATAAACAGTTAAAAAGAAAGAAAAAGGCATGAGTTTTTGTTACTATTCATTCATCTTCCCCAAATTTACCTAGCTCGAAATCAAAGGGTTAATTGAAATTAAGGACGTGGCTCAGCAATTCAAGCACCAAGTGACAAGCTCGTAGAGTTAGACGTCACAAGAGAACCTTATCAGTCCAAGTGCACAAGAAAGGACACGCGGATATATGAAAGAAACACATAATGACAAGGATTTTTACACTAAATCCTAGCCAAAAGAAGCACAAAGGGTCTGACACATGGAATGCCACGCTGGCAATTCGTGTGCTCATCAAATGATCCAACGTTGATAATTGAGGATCCAATGGCAATGTTTGGAAGGTTCAGATTAAAAGGAGCGTGTAATAAACTCAAGGGCTAGAAGCTTCTCATGACTACTATAAATACAAGCTCACTCCTCACACACAATATCTTCTTTTTCTACATTTTTTTAAAGTTTTTAATTAGCTTATGTAACTTTTCAATTAAATGTAATTTCTTATTAAGCTCTTGTATTTCTAATTTCAAGTATTGTAATCTGTTTAAATCAATAAAATCTTAGTTATTTTACTAAATCTGGTTTGCTTAGTTTGTTCTTAAAATTCTAAAAGTTCTTGTTTTTTATAAACTCTCAAATCAATCACAAGCTTCTTACAAGCTCATCATAACTCATCTAAGTCTCTAAGCTTAGATTTGAGCTCAATTAATCCTTAAATTACTTAAACCATTAAAATCAGTTAAATACCTTTGCTAGTATGGATTTGAGCTTTTTAAATGTCTTTACATTTTGGGATGAAAATGATGCGTATGATCTAAAGATGTTTTGAATGCTGTGATTATGTGGTTAATGGTGTATGGACAATATGCTACTGTTATATGACTTATTGTTGCATGTTGAATGTGATATTGGTGTTATCGTCTACTCATGTAGGCAAGACTTGGGATTTATTCCGAGTGGTAATGTGGTGTTATCGTCTACTTATGTAGGCAAGATCCTTGGAGCTGATCAACTCCTTGTGATATTGTGTTATCGGTACCAAGAGTCTGGAATTGGATATTGGATCCTTTCCATGACTATTAGTGGATCGGGGGTAACGTTCCTACCCAGTTGTTGTAATGGATCGGGGGTAACGTTCCTACCCAGTATGTGGATTGCATGTTAGCATAAGTTCATATTTTGCATAATTGTCCTTTATTGTTTTGATAATCACAGTAATTCTGTTTTAAAGTTTTATTGTTGTCTTAAACCTATGACTCTCACCAACCATTGTGTTGACGTTTTAAGCATCATTTTCAGGTGAGCTTAATGGTGCTAAGATAGAATGAAGTGGCTAGAAGAGACCGTAGGATGCTTGGAGTTATTTATGCTTTCTGTTTGAATTGTTTGGTTTATGTTTTTGCATGTCATTTATTGACGAGACCTCTTTCTCATTAATAAAGACACCATTAGGTTTTGGGTATTGTTATGACACTTTGTGTCTTTACTTTACTTAAATTTTCATTTTAGTATTCTCTATATAGACACCATGTGTTGTGATGATATCCATTCTTGTTTACGCCTCGCGTTTCCGCCTTGGCGGGGTGTGACAGATTGGTATCAGAGCCATTGGTTATAGAGAACTAGGTGGTTGAGCCTAGACTATAGCTTAAGGGTCCCTCATATAGTTGCATTCTAGGGCATAAGTGTTTGTGTACATATATATCGTATGTTCCCGCTACCTAAAAGCTTTGAATTCTTTCTATTTTGAATTACTACTATATAATATGAAATATATACTTTTTCATTATGGGGATCTAATAGTATATACCCCTTTGTTATTATTTTAGTCATGTATTCCCCTACCCCTAGGAGGTATCATTGAGAGATTGTTTACCTTACTGGACCCGCGGAGTTGGGGGACTTTTGAGAGAGAAAAGTCAAACCCAAGCGAGGCCCAACATAAGTTTACTTCGTTTTTCTACCTCGATGCGTTGCTATAATCAAGGATTGCTTTTATATTTTGGGTCACAATGTGACTTCTGTTTTTGTTTGGTCAATTGGGATTTTATGGTTCGTTAGATGGATTATTATGTTTGAGTTATATTTGGGTTATTATTAAGTGCTATGTGGTAAATGTGTGTTATCATTGAGATGTGCGGTCTTGGAAGTAAGTACACGTGTGCAAAAGGTGCAATTATAATTATGGTCGCGAACATAATTATAACGGCAACACACACGTGGACTTGTGACTTTGATTGCATTGATCATTGTTGCTTGTATGTATTATGTAAGGATGTAAGTCTGGATAGCTATGTGGATAGTAGTGTAGATGTGATGTGAGATCCTGTTGAGGATGGTTGTATGGTTAGAGAATTATTCTCTTAACCCTTTGAACGATTATAAAGGATCGAGTTGAGTAGATGGTGAGGTTTCTTTTCATCTATCAGTTGCGGATACATCGGATACCTGTTGGTGTTGTCGTCGCGATTCTTAAGTTGATTCGTTAGCTCGTTGTTCGTTGAGATATCTAATGCTCGTGTTGGTATTTCTAGTTGTCATCATAGAACTGGTGTTCTATGTTCTCCGTTTGGCGTTTTGATTGTTTTCCTTTGTCTAAAGGTGACGATACTTTTTGGTTTGGTTCTAAGACCGTTGGTATGGATGAGTCCTTATGGTTTGTTTGGTTTGCAAGAGTTCTTGTCGTATTCGTTTTCAAGTAAATTAATATTTTGAGTATTGGAATCCTTAAAGTATTTTGGGAGTCTAATTTTGCTATCGTAATGTCTTTTGTTGTGAGTCATAAATTCATTTTCAAATTAATTATAGTCGATATCATATCGTTTAGGTATTAAAAACTTCTTTCGAAAATAAATAATAAAAATAAAATGCAACACATTTGTTTTAACCATCTTTTGATTCCTTTTATAAAATGATAATTAAAATAAGTTTATGAAAATTTTATTTAAATTTATTTTTACACTTAAAATTATTTGCATTATTAACTAAGGTGATTCTATTGTTTTAAAATGATTGGTATAAGGTTATGAGGGAGAGTTTCCTTGGGTAAAAAAAAATCGGTTTTGGTACAAAGGTTCATTCGACTAGTAACTCATGGTGGGAAGCGTCTATATTGTCTGATGAGAAGAAAGGTGGGCAGTTTAGGATGTATATAGAGTAGTAGAGAGGAGTGAAATGGAAATTTTTGTTTGGGTTGTCACCAAAGGAGGGTGCACGAGGATGACGTAGCAAAGACTGTTTTTAGGACGCGCAATGGACACGTTGAAGTTTACGGCTATGCCTTTTGGATTAACCAATGCACCAGCGGTTTTCATGGAGTTAATGAGCCGGGTGTGCATGACCGTATATAGACAAGCTAGTTAACGTATATATTTGGACGATATTTTAAACCGACCGAAGTCTAAGGAGGAGTACGAGTCGCACGTGAGGATGATCGTGGAGTCACTGAAGGACGAGAAGAGGTACGCGAAGTTTTCCAACAATGTGGAAGCGAAGCATAGAGGAAGCTATCTAGATGTTGAAGGAATCAAGTGGGTAATGAGCCGATCTTGGCATTGCCGAGAGGAGCAGACGATTTCGTAGTATATTATGACGCGTGAAGCAAGGATTTGGAAGCATGCTTGGGAAAAAGGAAAAGGTGATTTGCTTGTACGTCGCGACAACTGAAGGTTCTTATGAAGGATTATATGACTAACGTGGTAGGTTTTGCCCTATAATGCTAGAGGCATTAAGTGAACGAGACGTGGAGAGTGATCTATACAGATCATGAACGTTTCCAACACACTTTCAATCGGAAGGATTGAACATAAGGCAAAGATGTATGATGGATGTTATTTGGTGAGTTTGATTTCGAGGCCAAGTACCATTTGGGAAAGGCAAATGTAGTTGTTAAATCGTGGAGTAGGAAAGAGAGTGAAGCCAAGAATGAGTTATGGATTGACATACGACGATCCAAGCTAAGATTGAGAAAGGATATTGGTGGTATAAGATAAGACGTCCAAAGCAAAGAATGCGTTAACATAAGATGTTGCGTGGCTTGGACCAACGAGTGTGAAAAGATGAAGAGTGGTTCATATTGGTTAGACAAGGTTCAGACCTCTATTCGAAGAGATGAAAGGACCTTGGCTATTGGAGAGGCGTATACGACAAAGTATTCTATCCATCCTAGAGTGGATATGATGTTGCGTGGTTTTAGGTTAACTAATCGATGGTTGAGTATAAAGTATCTTTAGAATTGGTGCTACAACTTGAGTTACTCAAGTAGAAGTGGGAAAAGATAACTAAGGATATTGTTGTCAAGTTACCAAGTGTGAGTAGTGGATATGATGCGATTTGGGTGTAGTCAATGGACTGACTAAGTCACCCTATTTCTAGCTATGCTTAGGACGTGTATGGAAGATGTTAGAGGTAATTGGAATACTCACTTTCGTGAGATGAGTTTTTCCCTAAGGTGGGGATATCATTCGAGTATGAGATGTGCTTCACTTGAAGCATTGTGTGGGAAGGAATGTAAGTTACTGTTTTATGGGTTGTAACTAGCGACATCAAGATTGAATGAACCGAGTTTGGTTCAAGGATTATCCTAGTGTAAGGTTTAACCGTTAGACTTGAGGCTGGTAATTGAGTGTTACCTAGAGTATTCAGTTTGAAGGGTGTATGATGTTTCGAAAAGTATGGTAAGTTGATACTAAGGTAAGAAGGTCCATTTGAGATTTTTAGGATTATTGGTTGATATTACTTAAAAGAGTTGAGGAGTGTGCTTGACACGTTTCGTGTGTTAAATTCGAACCTTGGTTTTGCTAAAGAACTGTTAGAAGTTAATGTTTATTGAGTTAAGATTCGATTAAACTCGAAGTGAGGTCTTTAGGACTTCAAGTAAACTGGGTATCCACACTTGTTCGTTGAGCAAGGAATCATTGGGAGATTAGTTGAAGTTGGTTACGTAAGGTTTCTTGTAGACCTTAGTATGCCCTTAGATGTGTTTGTGATTTTGGTTAAAGTTATTTTATGAATAAACTCGAAGTCGAGCCGATTCTTTAAAAACATTGGGCTTTGTAACAATTTATAACGTGGTTTCAAGACAGTTCTTGTTTGATGAGTGTTAGTACAGTTTAGTTGAGGCGTGGTCCTGAGTTTACTTGGGAACGCAAGGATCAAATGAGGTCTAAGTGTCCTCAGTTGTTTGTCGATAGTGCTAATGCCTCGAGTAGTTAAATCTCGGGACGAGATTTCTCAAGGTGGGGATAATGTAACAACCGTGACTTAAGCAGGTTAGTCAAACCATCAGTGTTGACTTAAGTATCTATTGCAATGTAGGGTTGGTGTGATTTTATGTGATTGTATGTGTTCTATGGGTGTTTTGTGAGGAATTGGTAATCAACCTATTGAGTGTGATCATCTCAATGAGGTTGGAATGGTGATAAAAGTGGTGGAGTTCATTTCGTTCACTTTTAAAGTGGCAAGGAAATGGATATCGTGAATTTAGCGTTTTGTCTTAAATGTGTAAGTATGTGTACGTATACGTATTTTTGTGTTAGTAAATTAAGATAAGTTTAGGTTTTAGAGGTTAAGTTAAGAGAAATGAGTTAGTTGATGGAGAAATTTCACTTTAACCAACTTATAGTGATAATGGAATTGATTGGGTATTTTGAGAGAATTGGTTTGGTTAATATGTGGATTTCTAGGTGATGGATTTAAAATGAGAAGTGTGTCATTTTTTGAAAGAAATGAGTTTGTTAAAAAATGAGAGTTTTTGGAAGACTTTCTATTTTTAGAAAGTGAATTTGGAAATAAAAAGTTATTTTTAGAAAGTAATTTTCAAGCAAAATGGTTTAACAAATTAGCTTAGGTTTTTATAAAACTTAAGGTATAAGATAATTAATTAATTAATAAAAGAAAAGAAAAAAAAATATTTTTTTAGGCATGAATAGTAAAAACGGGTTTAAGAAAAAAAAGGAAGAAAAAAAAGGGAAACAATTGTATTTGGATTAGGACTTTTGCTAGACTTATCCTACAAGAAAATATGGGCTATAAATATAAATCAAACTCAGAAAAAAAAATCATTCTCTTCCCCTCTCCCAAACCATACGATCGGTGAAAGAAAAAAAGGGTTTTGCTAGAGTTTTAATTAAGGTAAGTATTCAACACTCTAATTTTTAATTAATTCTTTCATTTAATTACTATGTAACTTGATTATGATGGATTTAGGTTTAAATTTAATTTTATAAATTAGGGCATTTAAATTCCAGAAATTTTATGATATTATGATGTTAGTTTAATCATTAAATTAATTAGATTAGCGATATGAGCATGCGTTAGGGCTTAGATCACTTGAATTGGATGCGTAATTCACTGCAGAAAGTTAGGCAGTTTTGTAACGAGCATAACTCGGTCATAAAAGATCAAATAAATATTTTACAACATACTGGAGATAACCTCAGAGAGTCTACTTTCTAGAAAATCCGGCCTCATAAGTTTTTATGGTCGGGAAGTGGGTCAAATGGTCATTACAAAATCAGTGTGTAAAACAGTGACGAATTTCAGTTTTGGTTTTGATTTTTCTAAAAATACTTAGACACTGAGTTAGAGGCTCTAAGTCACGTGGAAGTTAGTTCATATATTGTGTGTGACCTCTGAATTTTGGCTAAGGTCATAGTGGGGTCTAAGTTGGGTAATTAATGCCATACTTTTAGAAGGTCAGATTCTGGACGAATTTTAAACACTTTGGATTAATGAATTTCTAAGGGGTATTTATAAAAGGGTAGTGACTTTGGAAGAGCTATGAGAGGTTCATAGGACATATATGTAGCATGGTGAATTTTGGTTTGAATTATGGGAGTGTTTAAGTAGTGCGTTTAGGGCACGCAAGTGAGAGTAAAATTCTACTTAAAACCAGAAAGTTTAAAGAGTAGCATTTAAGTATAAATGAAATATGTAAGAATGAGTAAAGGTCTTAAATGATGATAGGACAGTGATAGATAGCCTAGGTATCCATCATAGTTGAGGTTACATCATATTGGGTTGAATGCCTAATTGATGGTAGCTAATAATGTGTTTAACTGTTTAGATTGTTCGTGAGATTTTGTGAAGTTTTGATTGGATCTTTTTGGAAGCTAAGCTTGAGGTGAGTTTCATAGCCCCTTTTTCTTCCTTTTCTATGTTTTCTTAGGTTGAAAATGATGCTATGAGTTTTAAATGTTTTTAGTTGCTGTGATTATAGTGTTATGGTGGTATATTGGTTGTGATGTGGATACGCTTCATTGGCGTTGTGATCAATTAGAGTTGTTTTGAGTATGTGAGTTCGTTGAGAGTGTGTTTACTACACAATCAAATCCAACTGAAGGGTTGAATATAATACTCAAGGATGAGTTGAATCCAGGCCTAAGTATAAAGTTCCAGCTGGTAGACTTTAGTACGTAAGTGACATATTGGATCGTGGTAACGTTCCTACCTAGTTGTTGAAATGGATCGGGGGTAACGTTCCTACCTAGTTGTTGATATGGATCGGGGGTAACGTTCCTACCTAGTTGTTGATATGGATCGGGGGTAACGTTCCTACCTAGTTGTTGATATGGATCGGGGGTAACGTTCCTACCTAGTTGTTGATATGGATCGGGGGTAACGTTCCTACCTAGTAAGTGTGATAAGGAACGAGGGTAACGTATCCTTCCTACTAGTTGTTGAAATGATCGTGGAAACGTTCCTACCTATATTTTGGATTTGCATGTAGCATAAGTTCATATTTTTCATAATTGTCCTATAATGTTTTGTTAATCACAATAATTGGTTTGAAAGGTTTATTAATGTGAGTCTTAAACCTCTGACTCTCACCAACCTTTGTGTTGACGTTTTAAAGACATTCATTTTCAGTGTAGCATGAGTTGAAATATGATTGAAAGAAGTGGCTAGTTCAGGAGACCATAGGATTGTCCATAGAAGAATTTCTATTTTCTTGTCTTGAATTTTTTGCAATAATTGTAATTGAATAATTGTTGCATGTCTTTCAATTGGCGAGAACTTTCGTTTCATCAATAAAGACGCCTTTAGATTTTGTTAGTTTTTGGTTACTGTTATGACATTATGTGTCTTTGCTTTACTTTAGCTTTCAGAGATTAGTATTTCCCTAGGGCATAAGACACCATGTGTTGTAATGATATCCATGCTTGTTTACCCCTGCCTCGCGTTTCCTCCCTCCCTCCCGCCTTGGCGGTGGTGTGACAGTTACTTATTACAAAGAGGTAAGGTAATTGCGTATGCATCACGACAACTGAAGATTCACGAGAAGAACTATACCACTCATGATTTGGAGCTGGATGCGGTGGTTTTTGCTCTTAAGATCTGGAGGCATTATTTGTAAGGGACGAAAAGTGTTATCTATACGGATCATAAGAGTCTTCAGCATATATTTGACCAAAAGGAGTTAAATATGCCCCAAAGACGATGTATTGAGTTGTTTTGTGACTACGATTATGAGATTCACTACCATCCAAGAAAGGCGAATGTTGTGGTTAATGCGTTGAGTAAAAAGGAAATAGTGGAACCAAGACGAGTGTGAGCAATGTCTATGACTATTCAGTTTGGTGTTAAGGATAAGATACTAGTAGCTCAGAATGAGGCGTCCAAGGTAGAAAACGTGCCTGCAGAAATGCTACGTGGCCTGGACCAACAAATGGAAAAGAAGGAAGATAGAGGTTTGTACTTTATGGACCGAATATGGGTTACTTTGATAGGAGATGTAAGGATAATAATCATAGATGAGGCTCACACGACGAGATACTCTATTCATCCAGGAGCGGATAAGATGTACCATGACATGAGAGATATGTATGTGTGGCTCAAGTAAAAGATATGGCAAAAGCTACGTATGTTTAGTAAAGTGTTTGACTTGTTTCAAAGATAATAGGCCTGAACATCAAAGACCTGTTGGTTTGTTGCCAACATACTTGAGATACCATAGAGTGGAAGAGATAAAGAATAACTTATGGATTATATATTAGCGAAGTGGCCTAGAACTCGTCGAATTTGGAATGACACTATATGTGTTATATAATCAAAAAACTGACTAAGTCAGAGCCTATTTTCATTGCTATAAAACAAAGATAATAAGATGAAATTTGGCAAGATCATACATTGATTAGATAGTAGCAAGGCATGATTGCCCTGTTTCAGATCATCTCTGAACAATGATGGACATTTACTTTGCGGTTTTGGCAGACTGCCAGAAGGCATTGGAACAAGGCTTAGACATGAGTATTGGCATATCATCCTCAAACGATAGACAAAGTGAGCGTACCAATCAAACTTTGGAAGATATTTTGGATAGCATGTATTGTGTTGTCAGTAGGGTCGGGTATGACCCGACCTCAAAAAACACCCCGATAAGCCTAAAAGGTGTTGGTGGTATAAATCTGGTTGAAAAATTTAATCGGTTGTTTTGAACCCAAACCCGATAACCCTACATTATTATCTGGTCCGGTTGTGTTTAAAAAATTTTGTTATCGTGTCAACCCGAATAACACCCGATAAACAATATTTTTAACTTTTTTTTAATTACTTCTATTGTTTTTTTAGAGTACTAAAACTAAACCACTAGTATATGTTGAAATGCTACATACAATGACTTGGTTTACATAATGTGTATAAATGGCCCACGGAAAGGTCCAATATCCTATCTAAGCAATCCTTGTTCAAAAAATTGCTCAGTATGGTGTCTGTGACACCTCCAAGAATTTCGTCACAATAATTTTAGCCGTTTCCGTTTAGCAATTTGAATTTTTAAAGTTTCGTTTAGCTTTTGCGTGTAACCGAGAAGTATTCCAGCTTTTATCTGAGAATCATCTTCGGGAGTGAACCGGGATGCCTAACGTTGTAGTATTTTGGCAATAGCCATGTATTTACATTTTATGGTAATATTTAAAATTTCATAATTTTTTTGTGAGATGACATTATTCGTTTCGTTACTTGCGTAAATCGTGGTTTACTCATAACATAAGCTTATGCATGCAACGACTTGGAAATTAAATCAAGTGGGAAGCACTAGCAAAATAAAATGAAAAAAATTTGCTGGTCCCCCCTCCCCTTTGTCTTGTTCGGCACAAACAAACACCCCATGCACATTGGTAAGCAAGTTTGAATTCAAAATCAATAAGACAAGCCTTGATAACATGTTTAGCTCTAACTTGAATTTGATTGGAGGATCAAATTGGTCCCCTCTCTTCCCTTGTCTCTTGTACACGACATACACACAACACACACTTAGTGTCTGAAGTAAACTTTGTATTATTTATATCTTGTTGCTTCCATCTTCTTATTCATAACACACACACTAAAATTTTAGTTTTCTCTCTTCTTATTTGCCTTCTTTTGTTTGAACCACCCAAGAAACACCCCATAATTACATAATTTTCAACATTGATAATAAACACTTGAGATATTATTGAAGGTTTGATCATTTATATCATCCGGGTATTAATTAAACAACATTGGGTTGTTCTAATCACATTCTTCTTCTAAAAACCTTCCAACTTCGTAAGTCTTCAAATTCTTAAATAACTTGTACTTTCCTTATCATCTTGATGCATACATGCTAGTTGTACAACTTATTTTGTGAAAACAAAATTTTAAAACTACATAAACCCTAAAAGGGTGTATATATGGTTCAAAATATATATATATATATATATATATAAATATAAGAAAATCTTAGTTTTGTGATCGTGGTTATTTTTGTGTAATAAAAATAGTATGCTATAGCTTATTTTATATCGCTTATTGTAAAAAGCTTTGGAAAAGCTTATTTTGATTATCTTGAGCTTATTAAGGCTTATATTTGGTTCGACCAAACTAGAAAAGAAAGAAGAAATATTTGTTTAGCTTATTTTGGTTTGACTTATATTTTATTAGCTTATTTTCTAGCTTATTTTGAAAGGACAAACGATAAACTTATTCGACTTAATAAATAAGCTCGAATATACTTTATTAAGGCTTATAGCCGCGTCCTACATACAAGACCCAACACCATGAGCTTATTTTTGAGCTTATATGGTTTGGCTTATTATACTTGGCTTATTGTGAGCTTATTGATAGCTTATTTTAGTCATTTTGTTTTATTGCTTATGCTTTTGCTTATCGGATTAAATGGATAAGTAAAACTACATATTCAGACTTAATGGGCCAAGGCCCAACATAAATACAAAACACCAAGGCGTAAAGCTACGGTGTAGCTTATTGGATAAGTTCGCGAATAGCTTATTTAATAATATATGATTTAGATGTGTTACGTTCAATTATTTTTAAACGTTGGACGTTGCAAATAATAATGGATTTGATGATGTATAATTTGTAATTATGAAAAGTGGATTGAAAGTGGTTTTAAATAAAGTCTAAGACTTTGGAAAAACGTGTAAACACGAACGGGTCATGCCGAAATTTTTATAAATCACTATACTTAGTAAATACTAGAAAACGTACATGGTAAAGTGAGATACGAGAATTTAAATTAAGTGACGAACAATATATATATATAAAAATATATATATAATATATATTTTTACTTAGACGTTATATATCTATGTAATATTAAAATACATATTGTGTCTACTCATTTACTTACGGAAACATTTTATTACTACACGATCACAAACGTTAATTTTTAGATATATATTAACAAAAGTACACTAGTATACACCTATGCATTTTCCATAAATTCACTTTGATCGATAGTTAAAATCAACACGTCCCATATACATCAGTTTTCTTTCGTATATCGTCGTTCGATACCTGAGTGAATTTTTTCTAGACTATTCTCTACCATTAAATTCACTATAAATCAAGGTGAAGTCATAGCCCCTACACTTTTACCATCGTTATGAATGAAATGTTTTTATACTTGGTGAGAAACATTGTTGTTTTTTAAAACTGGACACAATTACTATACGTGAGATTTCCCTATTTACATGTTGCCTAAGTAGCGTTTAGACCACAATTGCCAGAACTATCATGAACTGTCAATTTCTTGACCGGAGGACCGGTCGAGGGAGCGCGAGTGAATAAATAGATCTATTAGGACTAATTATCCCTATCTGGGTTGAAGTACGCACACTACACACGGGCCACCTGATAAACGGATATATGTCATGTCCGAACTGGTTAGGTGGATCTTTGTCTTACACAAGTAAGGCCAAGCAAATACTTTATAGCAATGTTATATATGTATAGCAATCTTTCATTATTAGCTTCAGTGTCATGAGCTTAGTGCAACGTAAATACTTTTTTTGTAAAGTTGTATCTGTTATAACTGTCGCATGCGTTTTGATATCTTGTGGCTATAACATCATTTGAACTAAACCTATGAATTCACCAACTTTATGTTGACGTTTTAAGCATGTTTTTCTCAAGTGCTTAGCATGGATGTTGTTGCTTGTACTATATGAAGTCTATTGCCAAACCAATTTTCCAAATTTTATCCATGTTTATCTTAAATACTGTTGTTGAACTTATTTAAGCTTCTGCATGTTATCTTTTAAACCTTTTAAATTGATTGATGTAAATTTAATAATATTTTAAAAATTATGCAACTATGTTTAATTTTCAAAACGTACCCTTAAGATGTCATTCTTAATTAATTGTACTTGAGATAGTCATGAACGTTCACGCCTCCCTAGGACGCTAAAATATCGGACAGGACCCCTATTTGGGGGTGTGACAAATGGTATCAAGAACCAAGGTTATAGAGAACCAGGTAGTATATAACTAGGTCTGGACTATAACCAGTATGTGATCCTTACTGATTAATGTGCCTTACCTAATTTTTTAACATATACGTATACAAAAATTAAATATTATGTAATTAAATACTATGTATAACTAATTAATTACTATAATTATATTGCATACATTTCGTGGTACTTCTTCGATGGACTAATAATTCATTTCATTCGTTTCAATCACACATATGTTCATTCTTTTCCGCATCATGTCATGTACGGTATACAGAGAATAATTTATAACTTTTGCTTGTTAGGTCAAGGGCTAATTCAGTTCACAGTTTCTCTATCGATCTATCATCTTACTAATCATCCACCATTACGAGCTATCTCACCATTTTTATCATCGGCTAATGACACCACAGACAGCGATACACCTGATACACCACCATCACCTACCCATGGTACACCATTCACTGAGACTACCCTTTCTACTTAGAGGTCACCTACAGCATATGGTGCACTTCGATGTCGAGCCATGTTGCTTTTTACCAACAACCAATTCCCCTATGGTCGACATAAAATACGCTACATCTTAATGGACCGTAAAAGGATGACTGCAAGGAAAAGGGTTGGACCGTTACCCACTCATCGTCTTGCCGTGAGACATTTAGTTGATTATTCTTCTTCGGATCATTTTTCTTCTGATGATTCATCATCGAGTTCATCGTCAGAGACTTATTCGGATTCTCCCGCAGATGCTTTATCTGATTCTTCATCTAGTCGTTCATCTTTTGATCATTCATTACCAGCATCACCATCGGGTACGAGATCTAGTCATCGATTATGTTCTTTGGTCCCGAGTGTTCATCGTTCATCTGCTATTTCCGAGAGACCATCTCATAATTCTTCTTCTGTAAGCCGTTCTCGCAAGAGGAGTAGATCGCCTATTGCATCTGTATACCGTTATGCTCACCTACCTTAGGCATTGTCATAGTGCATGGTCAGATCATTTAACATACACCTAAGAGGATTAGGCGTTCCTGATACATCTATTGAATAGAGGATTGTTCGGATGAGGATAGAATTGAGCCATATGTAACCTAGATAGGTTTGATTATGAGATTGATTTCGAGGATGAATTTCTAATCCAACTATTCCAAGAGGAGCTGATTTAGTGATAGATGTTGATGTTGTGAGGAGTGACAGGATTGAGATTGACCCTAAGATTCAGGCAGAGATTGACGAGTGTTTTGCTTATGCTGATGCTCTTAGATATAGAGGGATTGATGCTAGAGTTTTAGTTGAGGCTGTTGATCGAGAGGAGAGTGAGACAGGTACGAAAGGCCCGGTTGAGGTCAGAGTTGAGAGGGTTACGCATCGTGTGATGCCAGAGGAATACCCTGAGCCTGCTCAGGAAGGAAGCAGTATAGGTTACATATGAGAACATTGGGAGATATGTTAGAGTTCCATGATCCACAACCGAGGCTATCCCCATTTCCATCATATACAGGCCATTTAGGATTCCAGAAGGAGCAAGGGAAATAGGATTGTTAGGGCTGAGTCAGCAGTCACTATTTTAACTGAGAGAGTTGTTGAGTTAGAGAGGGATAACAGGAGGCTCAGAGGCACCACGAGTGTTGAGAGTCAGAGTTGAACGACTCCAGCGCGGCATGGTACGTACGCAGAGAGAGCTGAGGCAGATATGATGGTTTTGATTTTATGACTGAGTGAGAGTTGGCAGATTTGAGGCGTGTGCTAGGAAGCACATGGGCTACCGTCCTTTGATATGTTCATTAGTGTTGCAGTATTTGACCGGTAGCGTTAGTGGATGACCGTAGTGTTAGAAACTGTTTATTTTCTGTGATTATGAAACAATTGATGCAATCACTAATGATCGATGATATGAAATTGATATTTATCTATGATTTGATGCCGTAATTTGATTTACTTGTGCTTTTTGCATCATGCGTTATGGGATTTCCATGAATATATTTTTGATCATGTATTTTCTACTTGAAGTAATCACAAATTTTATTTAACCCCGTTAGTGATCTCGCATCACCTAGGAATCTCACTGAGTGTTACGTTTATATGTTGTAGGAAGATGCCTAACACATGATCTAGAGCGTTAAGGACACGAGAAGCAGTCAACGAGCAAAGCGATCGACGGATGGCAGAAGCATTGAGAGTGCGTGACGCTGTCAGAAACCTTAGACCCCTTATAGGAGATGAGGTCGAAAAAGAAAAAGTAGGAGGAAATGGAAATGGAGGAAATGGAGATAGAGGAAATGGAAATGGAGGAAACGGAGATGGAGGAAAAGGAAATGGATGAAATGGAGGAAATGGAAATGGTAATGGGAACGGAGGAGAATATGGCTATAACTTCAGAGGATTTATGCCTGCTAGAGAGTGCAGATATCAAGACTTCCTGAAGTGCCAGCCACTTAACTTTAATGTAATAGAAGGAGTTGTCGGATTGACTCATTGGTTCAAGAAGATGGAAATAGTTTTCCACATTAGCAACTGTCCAGAGAAGTACCAAGTGAAGTATGCTTCGGGCACGCTTCTGAACAGTGCATTGACTTGGTGGAACTCCCATAAGAGAACGATTGGGAATAAGGCCGCCTATGCCATGAGTTGGGCAGAACTTATAAAGTTGATACTAGGCGATTCCCACATGAACGAGATTCAAAAAATGGAAACAAAATTGTGAATATTTCGTGAGAAGGTAACGACTTGACTTTCTACACTCACAAGTATATAAGGAGTTGATTTTGTTGTGTACTAGAATGGTCCCTAACGAAGAGGACAGAGTGGAGAGGTTTATTGGAGGGCTACTGGACAACATTCAAGGAAATGTGATTGCTGCAAACCCAGCTAGATTCCAATATATCGTATGTATTGCTAACCAATTGATGGATAAGAAGCTCCAGGGTTATGTTGCAAGGAGTGCTGAGAGTAAAAGGAGGATGGAAAGTAACCCAAGGGATAACCGTGGACAACAACCGCTTTTTAAGAAGCAAAATATTAGTGGGCAGAATGTGGTTAGAGCTTACACGACTGGGAACAATAAGAGGATGGGGTATACTGGACCTCACCCACTTTGCAACAAGTACAAATACCACCATGGGTATGGCCAGAAGTACATGAAATGTGACAACAACTGTAAGAAGGTTGGACACTGACTAAGGGATTGGTAACGGCACATTACCCCAAACACTTAGAGAGCTCCAGTTGGAAATCAGCAGGGTGTTGTTTGTTACGAGTGTGGAAGACCGGGACATTTTAGGAAGGATTTCCCTAAGTTCAGGAATCAGAACCGCAGAAACCAGACAAGAAACAAAGTTGGAAACAAGACTGGAAACCAGACTGGAGGTAATGAGGCTACAGCAAAGGCTTACGCCATTGGTGGAGGAGGAACAAACCCTGATTCCAACGTTGTCACGGGTACGTTTCTTCTCAATAACTGTTATGCTTCCATGTTATTCGATTCGGGCGCCGATAGAAGTTTTGTGTCATCTACCTTTAGTGCTTTGCTTGATATACAAACCAACCACTGTTAGACACTAAGTTTAAGCACATAGAACAGCCGATGGAAGAAGTCTTAAAATAAATGTTGTTCTTAGAGGTTGCACGTTAGGATTATTAGTCATCCATTCGAATAGACCTAATGCCCGTAGAACTTGGTAGTTTCGATCGTCATCAACGAATTGATTATTTTGGCGAAATACCACGCGTTGATCATTTGTGACGAGAAGGTCGTCCGTATACCTTATGGAGATGAAGTATTGATAATCCGAGGTGACGATTATGGCAACGGAAGTAAGCTGAACATCATATCGTGTACGAGGACCCAGAAGTATATTCAGAAGGGATGTCAGGTCTACCTAGCGCAAGTTTGACATCAAGAGTCTGATGTATAAGTCATAGCAAAGGCGACATGAGGACGTGGCACGGATCATAAGAAACGGGAATTTCTGGAGGTCTTTCCAGACGATCTGCCTGGATTACCACCTGCTCGACAAGTTGAATTTCAAATCAACTTAGTCCCTGGTGCTGCACCTGTAGCACGAACCCCGTATCGATTAGCACCAGCCGAAATGCAAGAGTTATCCACTCAGTTGCAAGAACTTTCTGACAAAGGATTTATAAGACCCAATTCCTCACCCGTGTGAGAGCACCATTTGTTTAGTTCATAATGAATGATGGTTTTTACGGATGTGTATGACATTGTGAACTAAAGTAAACTTAGTGTTAAGAAACCGATAGCCACTATCTTAGAAATGAGAATCAACGACTTGTTTGATCAACTTCAAGGGTCAAGAGTCTACTCTAAGATCGACCTGAGATCTGGTTATCACCAACTCAGAGTTCGTGAGGAAGACATTCCCAAGACTGCATTTAGGACTTGCTATGGTCACTACGAGTTCCAAGTAATGTCGTTTGGTTTGACTAGCACACCGGCAGTATTCATGGATTTGATGAATCGGGTGTGCAAACCGTACCTAGATAGATTCGTGATTGTATTTATGGATGATATTTTGATCTATTCCAAGAGCAAAAAAGAGCATGAAGGACACCTTAAGTTAATTCTGAGGTTACATACGAAGGAGGAGTTGTACGCCTAGTTTTCAAAGTGCGAATTTTGGCTGTCGAAGGTATAATTTCTTGGTCACGTGTATGATAGTGAAGGTATTTACGTTGATCCAGCTAAGATTGAGTCTATCAAGGATTGGGCTTCACCCAAGACACCAACTGAGATTCGTCAATTTTTAGGTTTGGCCGGTTACTACCGATGATTTATCGAAGGTTTCTCAAAAATCGCTAGGCCTATGACGAAGTTGACTCAGAAAAGAGTAAAATTTGATTAGGAAGAAATGGCAGAAGCTCATTCATGTTGAATCAGAAACTTTTGTAGAGCGCCAATTTTATGATTTACCTAGGTAATTGAGAAACTTGAGGTATATTGCAAATCTTCGCATAAAGGTTTTGGGTTCAGTTTTTGATGCAAAAGGAGAAGGTCATAGCTTATGCATCTCGCCAACTCAGGGTTCATGAGAAGAACTACACTACACACGACCTAAAGCTTGGTGCAGTAGTGTTTGCCTTAAAGATGTAGATACACTATCTGTATGGTACAAAGTGCGTTGTGTTCACTGATCATAAGAGTCTACAGCACATTCTCGATCAGAAAGAGTTGAACATGAGACAACGACGGTGGTTAGAGTTGTTGAGTGACTATGATTGTGAGATTCGATATCATCCAGGAAAGTCAAACGTGGTGGCTGATGCCCTAAGTCAAAAGGAGAGAATTAAGCCACTACAAGTTCGAGCCTAGTTTATGACAATTAGTTTGGACCTTCCTAAGCAGAATTTGAGTGCTCAATCGGAAGCCAGAAAAGAAGAGAACTTCATCAACGAAGATTTGCATGACATGATTAACAAGCTAGAACCTCATTCTGACGGGACATTATGTTTGAACAATCGAAGTTGGATTTTGCGTTTTGAGATTATGATATTCTTTAATTATCATTAATCATAAGTTAAAAGAAATACCATCCCATCCTGTATCAACAGATCTACCAAGACCTTAAGAAGCTGTATTGGTGGCCCAACATGAAAGCAGAAATAGCCACCTATGTCCAGCAAGTGTTTAACATGTGCCAAGGTTAAGATAGAGTATCAGAACCCATCTAGTTTGTTGGTTCAACCAGAGATCCCACAATGGAAATAGGAGAATATAACAATGGACTTTGTGACTAAATTGCCAAAGACGGCAACTGGTCAGGATACGATTTGGGTAATCGTTGATCGTCTCACTAAGTCTGCTCATTTATTGCCTATGCGAGAGGATGACACGTTAGAGAAGTTGACAAGACAATACTTGAAGGAAGTAGTCTCAAAGCATGGAGTGCTAGTTTCGATCATTTCTGATCGTGATGGGAAATCTACTTCACATTTTTGGAAGTCTCTAAATAAAGCATTAGGTACTCAATTAGATATGAGCACCGCTTACCACCCAGAGACTGATGGTTAGAGTAAGAGGACCATTCAGACATTGGAGGACATGTTACGTGCCTGTGTACTCGACTTTGGAAAAGGTTGGGATAGACACTTACCATTGGTAGAATTTTTGTATAACAACAGTTACCATACCAGCATTAAGGCTGCTCCATTTGAGGCGTTGTATGGGCGCAAGTGTCGATCACCTAACTGCGGCTGAAGTTGGATAAAGTTAGCTCATGGCCTATAGATCATCCCGAGAACACCAAGAAAAAATAGTTTCAAATCAAGAGTCGTAACCATCCTCGCCCTTATATCGTCAAAAAGCTAGCCAACGAAGACAAAAACCATCTTGAGATTTTCAAGTATGAATAAGGTCAAGGTTGAAAGTACGCCATGGACAGGGAGTGATAACGTTTTGGCAACAAGGGAAAAGCTAAACCCTCATTTAATATTTGACCTTTTTAAGATCATATGCCCAAAGTAGGAACCCGTTTATCACACCCCCCCCCCCCCCCCCCCCCCCCCCCCCCCGGCCTATCGTTTTAAACTCCTAGAGAGGTTGAGTAGAGTTCATAGTACATTTCATGTCTCGAAATTAAAGAAATGCATGGCTGATGAACCGCTTGCTATACCATTGGATGAGATCCAAGTTGACGACAAACTACACTTTGTCGAAGAACCTGTCGAAATCATGGACCATGAGGTCAAGCGTCTAAAGCAGAGTCGTATTCCAATCATTAAGTACGCTGGAACTACATAAGAGGTCTTGAGTTCACTTGGGAGCGTGAAGACCTAATGCAAAAGAAGTACCCGCATCTTTTCCTAAATTCTGCACCGGTGGCAGATACCACGTCATGAGCTTTGGGGACAAAGCTCTCCTAAAGGGGAAAGAATGTGACACCCCGAAAATTTCCGTCCAGTAAGTTAGCCATTTCCGTTTAGCAATTTGAATTTTTAAAGTTTCGTTTAGCTTTTGCATGTAACCGGGAAGTATTCTCGCTTTTATCTGAGAATAATCTCCGGGAGCGAACCGGGATGCCTAACATTGTAGTATTTTGGCAATAGCCACGTTTTTATATTTTATGGCAATATTTAAAATTTCCATAATTTTCGGTGAAACCATTATTCTTTACGTAACTAGCGAAAAACGTGTATTACAACATAAACAAAAAGCAACAGCAATGCAAATACAATGCCAATAAAACAAATGTGAAGACAATCAAAATAACAATTAAGAAAATTAGTTGACCCCCTTCCCTTTATCTAGTTCGGCACAATATATAAAGATAACAAACCCCCCTATGCACCTTGGAGATCAAGTTTGAATTCAAAATCATAAGTCAATCATAGTGATCACTTTTTAGTCTCAAACTTGAATTTGAATGGATGATCAAATAATCCCCTCACTACCCTATTCCTCATTGTACATGACACACACACAACCCACACTTAGTGTGAGAGTAAACTTATGACATATTTATCTCATAGTTGTCTCATCTTCTTATTCATACCACACACACTAAAAATTTAGTGTTTTCCCTCTCTATCATCTTTGCCTTTCTTTGTTCGACCACCAAAGAAACACAACACAATTTCATAATTTTTTCATCTTTGATCAAAAACACTTTGTAGATTTATTGAAGGTTTGATCATTTATATCATCCGGGTATTATTTAAAACAACATTATGGATGTTCAAAAACTCATTCTTCCTTCTAAAAACCTTCCAACTTGTAAGATCTTCTTCAATTTCTTATATAACCTTTGAACTTATTCCTTATCATCATGATGCATACAATGCAGTTGTACAACTTAATTGGTGAAAACAAGATTATTTAAAAACTACATAAACCCTAAAAGTGAGAATAAATGGTTCGAAAATAATATTAGAAAAATAGAAAATCTTAGTTTTTGTGATCGGTTGATAATTATCCGTGTAATAAAAATAGTATGCTATAGCTTATTTTATTCGGCTTATTGTAATAAGCTTTTGGAAAAGCTTATTTTGATTATCTTGAGCTTATTAGGGCTTATATTTGGTTCGGCCAAACTAGAAAAGAAAGAAGAAATATTTGTTTAGCTTATTTTGGTTTGACTTATATTTTATTAGCTTATTTTGAAAGGACAAACGATAAACTTATTCGACTTAATAAATAAGCTCGAATATACTTTATTAGGGCTTATAGCCGCGTCCCACATACAAGACCCAACACCATGAGCTTATATGGTTCGGCTTATTATACTTGGCTTATTGTGAGCTTATTTATAGCTTATTTTTATGTCACGTGTTTATTGCTTAATGCTTTGCTTATCGAATTAAATAGATAAGTAAAACTACATATTCGGACTTAACGGGCCAAGGCCCAACATAAATAAAAAACACCAAGGCGTAAAGCTACGGTGTAGCTTATTGGATAAGTTCGCGAATAGCTTATTTAATAATATACGATTTAGATGCGTTACGTTTAATTATTTTTAAACGTTGGACGTTGCAAATAATAATGGATTTGATTCTGTTTAATTTGTAATTATGAAAAGTGGTTTGAAAATGGTTTTAAATAAAGTCTAAGACTTTGGAAAAATGTGTAAACACGAACGGGTCATGCCGAAATTTTTATAAATCACTATACTTAGTAAATACTAGAAAACGTACATGGTAAAGTGAGATACGAGAATTTAAATTAAGTGACGAACAATATATATATAAAAATATATATAATATATATTTTTACTTAGACGTTATCTATCTATGTAATATTAAAATACATATTGTTTCTACCCATTTACTTACGGAAACATTTTATTACTATATGATCACAAACGTTAATTTTTAGATATATATTAACAAAAGTACACTAGTATACACCTATGCATTTTTCATAAATTCACTTCGATCCAATATTAAATCAAACGTCCATTTCATAGGTTGCTTTCGTATATCGTCGTTTGTTACTGAGTGAATTATTTCTAGACTATTCACTACCTCAATTCACTAAATCAAGGTGAGTTCATAGCCCCACTCTTTTACTCGTTTTGAATAAATGTTTTATAACTTGGGGTGAGAAACATTGCTTGTTTTTAAAACTGGACACAATTACTATACGTGAGATTTCCCTATTTACGTGTTGTCTAAGTAGCGTTTAGACCAAAATTACCCGAACTATCATGAACTGTCAATTTCTTGACCAGAGGACCGGTCGAGGGAGCGCGAGTGAATAAATAGATCTATTGGGACTAATTATCCTTATCCGGGTGAGTAGCGCTCACTACCCACGGGTCTCCCGATAAAAGGATATATGTCATGTCGAAACTGGTAAGGTTGTCTTTGGTCGGACACCTGTAAGGGCAAGCAAATACTTATTGTAATATACATGCTATCTTTCATTATTAGCTTTAATGTCATGAGCTTAGTACAACGTAAAAACTTTTTATGTGAAGTTGTATCTATTATAACTGTCGCATACATTTTGATATCTTGTGGTCCACTATAACATCATTTGAACTAAACCTATGAATTCACCAACTTTATGTTGACGTTTTAAGCATGTTTTTCTCAGGTGCTTAGCATGGATGTTGTTGCTTGTACTATATGAAGTCTATTGCCGAACCAGTTTTCCAGATTTTATCCATGTTTATCTTAAATACCGTTGTTAAACTTATTTAAGCTTCCACATGTTGTCTTTTGAACCTTTTAAATTTGATTGATGTAAACTTATTAATAATTTAAATTTATGCAACGGTGTTTATTTTTCAAACGTACCCTTAGAGGTCGTTCTTTGTGCTTTGTACTTGAGATAGTCATGAACGTCACACCCCCAGACGCTAAATCAGACGGGACCCTATTTAGGGGTGTGACAGTGTCATGTTGACAAAATTAAATGGTGAATGAACAAGGTCACAAAGGCAAGTTAGGATTTCTCAGTCACACACTTGGGATGACTTTAGAACTGCATTGCCAAAAGTTAACTGGTATCAGCTTGTTTGAATCCTACAATGCCAAATGTAACCATCGATGGATAACTTAACATAAACACATCCTATCTATGTGTTCGCTAAATAAAAAATCTATATTTCAACAAGTATTTGCTTTTTTCATGCCTACTAATTTTTACTTGTTACAACTTACAAGTTTATGAAATAATCTAAATAACTGATGCGGTTGTCGTAAGGGACTTCTACAAGAAGTTTTACAACTCCCTAGGCAGAGTACCTAACCGTTGTAGTAGTAGTATAGGCAAGACTCGAGGGTTGTTATCATTCTCTAGGGGAATAGGTTGGGAAGGTTTGATCATGATCTAACAGAATTCTAGGGGTTGAGAGAAGATTATTTTTATATTTTTATATTTATAAGAAAGCAGTAAAATCATATGTTTGAGAGGTTTGGTTGGTTTTAGCTATTAAACTAAATAATAAACTACGCTAATGGGGATAACAATATAATAAAAAGATTGTATTCATTTAATCATGTATTACTCCCTAGATTGCTTCTCCTGGTGTTGTTGCTTTGTCACACTTATGATGATCTATGTAATTATTTCCTAAGTCATGAACAGATTACACGAACCTGCCGTTTATTTAATATTCTGTTGAGGCAAGACACAAAGTAAGGTAGTATGAAGACTATTACTCAGCCCCGATGAGTATATTAAATTCATTTGAAATATATTAAAAGTTGATCAACCATATTAAGGGTAAAGTATTATGAAGACTGTTACCGATGGTATCTTTTCTACACAATCATGTTTCCCTAGACATATCAACAGCGATACAGAAAAAAGCTGGATTTCTAAAGCCTAACACGCATATTCATCACAAGAAGCAACATTACTAAATCTACATTCTAGGTTTCATACAATCATAAATGCATACAATAAGGAGTTTAGCCAAGCATGTTAAAGATAAAGCAAGAACAATAAAGAATCAAACAACAAGACATATTGAATGATTAAGATAGTCTTACTTGATTAAAACATGAATTAAAGGAGGTACAATAGGGTTTTGAAGCCCTAAAATCATCCTAATAAGCTGCCAAACGAACTAGCGTTTGCCCCCTTTTTTACTTTAAAGTTACACACATAAAACCTAAATTTTGGGTTTGTATATATAGAAAAATCAATGCGACGGCGTCGCATTTAAATCATGACGCCGTCGTGAAGTAGAATATTCTAGATCTTGGGTTGGGTCGTGCGAGCTGACGGTATCATGCTTTCTTGTGACACCATCAAGGGATGAATTGTGATGGCGTCACGTGTATTTTGTGACGCCGTATCCAGCCTCTGAAAGCATAATCTTGAGAAATGTTGGTGTAGGTCCGTAGTCTTTTCCGTTTCTTCTCTAAATGAGCCCAAGTCATGCGTATTTCCTCCAAATGCCTTCCAAATGCTAAATACCTGAAAAGGAACGATTAATTATGTTGATACCTTTTGAACAGATCTTACTTAGCTTGTTAAAACTTAGTTGTGTTAGATAGATCCAAAACAACTATAGTAGAAACTAAGATTGAGAATATCACAAACTATACGGAATCTAGTTTGCAATACTAAGAAGAATAATGAAACAGTAAACAAAATCTTACTAAACTTTTAGCCTTAATATAAAATGATACACTCTGAATAGTGATAGGGTTACAAAATAACCTTGAAGCTATGAACTATGACTACTATGAAAACTATAGAAAACTAATATCTAGATCTATGCCAAAGGGTTCCTTTTATACACCAAGGAAACCCTAATAGGCTTACAAAATGCGTATACTAATCAATGCATATCTATTCCTAATATATCTCATGCATATCACGTTAGCAGTACTAACTATATATACTAACAGTACTAACTACATAACTAACAGTACTAATAAACTAACAGTACTAACACTTTGTATTGGCAGCACTAACTATTAAACTAACAGTACTACTATTTTCTCCAATCTTTAGCAGTGTTAAGTTAGTACTTAACGTTTCTTCTAGAAATACTATCTTTAACTCTGGCAGTACTAACTAAGCTTGGCAATATAAACTCTTCTCTTGGCAGTACTAAGTGTGATAGGTTTAAATACCAACAATCCTACCCTAAACTTGTGATTGTCATCTGAATCTATAAGTTTCTCTGAATTAAACCATCTGTGCTGAGAGGATGCTTCCAAACACTTTATTGTCTTGGTCTGTTTGCTTGTATGAAGATTTTCCTTAAAAGCTCGTTTGCCATCTCTGAATGTTGTTCTACTAACAGCTTGTTAGCTAACATCAACATCAGAACTCCTTTTGACAATGGATAATCTTTCTCTACCAGCATGAAAATATCATGTCCTCTTGCTGAATATACATGGTGAACACCACATGTATCATAAAGCCTCCATACCAAAGGATCATGCATATACCTTTGAAGCTTCCATAGAGTATCATTACTATCTAGTTCAAACAATCTCTTCAGTTCAACCCACAGTTCCTTCTCTTTATCATCTGTAGGCTCTGTTGTACTGAACCTCTCCTTAACCAAATACCAAAGCTTAACCATGTCATCTCTATCAAATTTCTTCAACATCTTAGCAAAAATCTAATAAGATTCTGTATGGTTTCCAACTCTGATAATTCTCCAATACCTTCTTATGTCTTTAGAGTAAACCTCCCAGTCTATGATTGGATATTTGACCTGTAACGCTTCAACATATACTTCTTCCACTGGAATTTGTTGTAAATCCGCTTGTGGCAATTCTGTTTCCTCTTCTTCTGGTTGTTCTTGAACTGGCCCTGAAGCTTTATTAGTCTTTTGCTTTTTAGAACTTTCATGATCCAATTCTACTTCTGCGTCCCTTTTTGAACTTCCAGTTGTTAACTCAGGAACTGTTGTGCCACCTTCACTCTCTATTGGATGAAAAGTTTGCACCCTTCTCATTGTTTTTTCAAACTTGCCTTTGTGCTTTATACTTGAGATAGTCATGAATGTCACGCCCCCGAACGCTAAATCTGATGGGACCCTATTTAGGGGTGTGACAGTGTCATGTTGACAAAATTTAATGGTGAATAAACAAGGCCACAAAGGCAAGTTAGGATTTCTTAGTCACACACTTGGGAAGACTTTAGAACTGCATTGCCAAAAGTTAACTGGTATCAGCTTGTTTGAATCTTACAATGCCAAATGTAACCATCGATGGATAACTTAACATAAACATATCCTATCTATGTGTTCGCAAAATATAAAATCTATATAGCAACTAGAATTTATTTTTTTCATGCCAACTAATTTTTACTTGTTACAACTTACAAGTTTATGATATAATCTAAATAACTGATGCGGTTGTCGTAAGGGACTTCTACAAGAAGTTTTACAACTCCCTAGGCAGAGTACCTAACCGTTGTAGTAGTAGTATAGGCAAGACTCGAGGGTTGTTATCATTCTCTAGGGGAATAGGTTGGGAAGGTTTGATCACGGTCTAACAGAATTCTAAGGGTTGAGAGAAGATTATTTTTATATTTTTATATTTAAAAGAAAGCAGTAAAATCATATGTTTAAGAGGTTTGGTTGGTTTTAGCTATTAAACTAAATAATAAACTACGCTAATGGGGATAACAATATAATAAAAAGATTGTATTCATTTAATGATGTATTACTCCCTAGATTGCTTCTCCTAATGTTGTTGCTTTGTCACACTTATGATGATCTATGTAATTATTTCCTAAGTCATGAACAAATTACACGAACCCGCCGTCTATTTAATATTCCGTTGAGGCAAAACACAAAGTAAGGTAGTATGAAGACTATTACTCGGCCCCCAAGAGTATATTAAATGCATTTGAAATATATTGAAAGTGGATCAACCATATTAAGGGTAAAGTAGTATGAAGACTATTACCGATGGTATCCTTTCTACACAGTCATGTTTCCCTAGACATATCAACAGCGATACAGAAAAAAGCTGGTTTTCTAAAGCCTAACACGCATATTCATCATAAGAAGCAACATCACTAAATCTACATTCTAGGTTTCATACAATCATAAATGCATACAATAAGGAGTTTAGCCAAGCATGTTAAAGATAAAGCAAGAACAATAAAGAATCAAACAACAAGACATATTGAATGATTAAGATAGTCTTACTTGATTAAAACATGCATTAAAGGTGGTATAATAGGGTTTTAAAGCCCTAAAATCATCCTAATAAGCTGCCAAACGAACTAGGGTTTGTCCCCCTTTTTTACTTTAAAGTTACACACATAAAACCTTAATTTTGGGTTTATATATATAGAAAAATCAATGCGACGGCGTCGCATTTAAATCATGACGCCATCGTGAAGTAGAATATTCTAGATCTTAGGTTGGGTCATGCGAGCTGACGGTATCATGCTTTCTTGTGACACCATCATGGGATGAATTGTGATGGCGTCACGTGTATTTTGTGACGCTGTCTCCAGCCTCTGAGAACATAATCTTGAGAAATGTTGGTGTAGGTCCGTAGTCTTTTATATTTCTTCTCTAAATGAGCCCAAGTCATGCGTATTTCCTCTAAATGCCTTCCAAATGCTAAATACCTGAAAAGGAATGATTAATTATGTTGATCCCTTTTGAACAGATCTTACTTAGCTTGTTAAAGCTTAGTTGTGTTGGATAGATCCAAAACAACTATAGTAGAAACTAAGATTAAGAATATCACAAACCATGCAGAATATAGTTTGCAATACTAAGAAGAACAATGAAACAGTAAACAAAATCTTGCTAAACTTTCAGCCGTAATATAAAATGATCACTCTGAATAGTGATAGGGTTACAAAATAACCTTGAAGCTATGAACTATGACTTCTATGAAAACTATATAAAACTCATATCTATATCTATGCCAAAGGGTTTCTTTTATACACCAAGGAAACCCTAATAGGCTTACAAAATGCGTATACTATTCAATGTATATCTATTCCTAATATATCTCATGCATATCACTTTAGCAGTACTAACTATATATACTAACAGTACTAACTACATAACTAACAGTACTAATAAACTGACAGTACTAACACTTTATACTGGCAGCATTAACTATTAAACTAACAGTACTAATGACTTAGACTGTTTTCTCCAATCTTCAGCAGTGTTAAGTTAGTACTGGCAGTACTAACTTTTCTTCTAGCAGTACTATCTTTAACTCTGGCAATACTAACTAAGATTGGCAGTATAAACTCTTCTCTTGGCAGTACTAAGTGTGATAGGTTTAAATACCAACAATCTTCCCCTAAACTTATGATTGTCATCTGAATCTATAAGTTTCTCTGAATTAAACCATCTGTGCTGAGAGGATGCTTCCAAACACTTTATTATCTTGGTCTGTTTGCTTGTATGAAGATTTTCCTTAAAAGCTTGTTTGCCATCTCTGAATGTTGTTTTACTAACAGCTTGTTAGCCAACATCAACATCTGAACTCCTTTTAACAATGGATAATCTTTCTCTACCAGCATGAAAATATCATGTCCTCTTGCTGAATATACATGGTGAACACCACATGTATCATAAAGCCTCCATACCAAAGGATCATGCATATACCTTTGAAGCTTCCATAGAGTATCATCACAATCTGGTTCAAACAATCTCTTTAGTTCAACCCACAATTCCTTCTCTTTATCATCTGTAGGCTCTATTATACTGAACCTCTCCTTAACCAAATTCCAAAGCTTAACCATGTCATCTCTAACAAATATCTTCAACATCACATCAAAAATATGATAAGCTTCTATATGGTTTCCAACTCTGATAATTCTCCAGTACCTTCTTATGTCTTCAGAGTAAACCTCCCAGTCTACGATTGCATATTTGACCTGTAACGCTTCAACATATACTTCTTCTACTAGAATCTGTTGTAAATCCTCTTGTGGCAATTCTGTTTCCTCTTCTTCTGGTTGTTCTTGAACTGACCCTGATGCTTTATTAGTCTTTTGCTTTTTTGAACTTTCTTGATCCAATTCTACTTCTGCATCCCTTTTTGAACTTCCAGTTGTTAACTCAGGAACTGTTTTGTCACATTTACTCTCTATTGGATGAAAAGTTTGCACCCTTCTTATTGTTGTTTCAAACAAAACCTTAAGCTCATTTAAGGAAAGTCTCTTCAATTGCTGCAGAGTGTGATTTCCCATATGCTTGATATAGTTAGATATATAAGTTCTTTGTTGAGCCTATGTGAGTGGCTTGTTCCTCCTTTCTTTAGCTCTTTGTTGGGCAAAATATCTCTTTCTCTGGTTGATAAGTTCTGCAAGCAGTCTTGCTTTTTCAGCTTCAGAGTATTTTTCTCTTTCTTCTGCTTGTATCCTTTGTACTAGATCTTCATCAGCTTCAATTGTAGCTTGTATATTTTCCCATTCTTCAATATTGAAAGATTTAGCTTCTTCATGCATTTTGGCTATCCTTTGTCTCTCTTCTTCATCAATCTATTCTTGCAGTCTCACAGCTGCTTCATAACCTGCTCTTTTTTGTCTTTGCTGTAACTTTGTCTTGGTTTGTTCCGGCTCAGATTCTGTCATTATACCTTTACCTTTATCTTTGTTAACTTCTTGAACCATACCAGCAGTACTAACTGGCATTGATGCACCAGCAGTACTAACTGATTCTTCAGCAGTACTAAATAATCTACTAGCAGTACTAACTCTACCACTGCCAACACTAACTGCCCTTCTTCTTCTAGTATATGTGTGAACATTTTTAGTTGCATCTACAAGTACCTTAGTTGCACTAAAGACTCCTAACTGATCTTTAGGTTGATCTTCTTAACTATGTGTAGGAGTAACCAAAATAACTCCTGCATCTTGATCAATTTCTTCTATCATCCTCCCCTGTTTGGAAAAATCCTTTAAATCCTCATCATCATCTGAAACTACAATCTTTTCTCTTCTTCTAGCTTGGTTGGACTTGACAGTTTTCTCCAATTTCTTCACCTTCATGATAAGCTTGTTATAAGCAGCACCATATACTTTCTTTTTCTGCCTTAAGTCTGTCTCCAAAGCTAGAACCCTATTTGATAATTTTGTACATAGAGCCATCAATTCTTGGAGTTGCAAACTACCCTCATCACTTCCAAGTGTGTTAACTCTTGGAAGAGGTAAATCATGAGCTGTGAAGGTACCCTCTCAGACCTAGTCTGAGCAATGGAACCCCCCGTGGCTTCTTGGCACCTGGGACTACCACCTGCACCAATTCCCTGAGGAAAAGGCAAATTAGGTATTGTCGTGGATTGGGTCTTAGTTATGTTACCACTAGACTGCGTTGCATCTAAGCTAGCAGCAGTAGTGGTAGCCCTTTCCACTTTGCCATCCCCCTCCTTATAGACAGCCTCATCTGCTACATTGGGTATAGGCTTACTAGTCTGAGGTAACTCAGTGACCTGGTTTAAGGCTTGCCTAGGTGTTTGAGTCTTTTGGTGTGATGATGAGACAACATTAGGGATTGGTTCTTAATGAATTGGTTGAGTAGTAGAAGGTGGTGGTTGGGGTTCAGAGGGATGTCCTAAACCTTCACTCTCTTCTGCTTGAATTGCAAGCATACTTGGAAACAAAGGAGTGTGTTCCCCAGAAAAACCTCTTTTCATATTGCTAAAAAGTTTTGGAGTTAAAGTAGGAGCAATATATTTTCTGTTATGGGGATTAAGGAATTTTTTGTGCTTGTCCAAAAATATTTGAATAAATCTTGGATACATTAAAAACTTATATTTACTATCCAAGTTTTTCACCATACCATCAAAAATCAATTTAGAAAAGTTAAAAGTTCTGTTTATGGCCAAGCAAATAATAGCAGTTGCTATATTGCTACTAAATTGTTCCCACGAACTTTTCTTAGGACTAAGACAGTGTAGGATGGTATGGATCAAGAATCTCCACTGAGGCGAAAATTTGCCTTTTTGAAAAGTTAGTTTATCATCAGTTAAAACATACCTCATCAGTGAGAGTTGATCAAAAATTTCAGTAGTTGGCAAAGCACTAATACCTTCTACATCTGCTAATTGGAGATGTCTCCTAACAGATGCTTCAGTAATAGTGAATTCTTTGTCATCAACTGTGGCAGTTATTTCTTGTTCTCCATTATCAACTGTTCTGACAGTAGCAGTCTGCCAAAACTTTTTGATTAGAGAAACATATATAGTAGGACTCTTAGTAAGAGCAAACCTTATATGACTTCCATTGAGAAAATCTACTATCTCTTGGAATCCTTCACTCCCAGTTGGTTTCTTTAGATAAGCAACCATGTTGTGTTTGTCGCGGAATTCCAAATTCGCCATTAGTGATTGAGTTATGATAAGGGTTCTGGGTTTATGTTCGTTAATGAGAGTAGGAGAGTTTGGCAAAGTTAATTGAGATTTTATAAAGAGCGCTTAAGGGTTTTGATTTGACCGACTGAATAAAATGGATTCTTATCTTGAAGAAAGCTTATAAGTGAAAGAAAGATCAAGAATTATCCAAATTATAGACCCCTATAAGCGAGATATTTGGCAGAAAAATCTCAACGGCTTTATTTAATTTCCAAAAATCTGTTATGCCCCAAACAGTACTAACGGTAGCCTAGCAGTACTAAGTTTAGTCTAACAGTACTAAGTAATACTCAGCAGTACTAAGTTTAGACTAACAGTACTAAGTAGTTCCCAGCAGTAGTAAGAAATGCCTAGCAGTATTAACTTTTGAGGTACTAGTTTTAACCTTAAAGGCATTCCAAAAAGCATTTCCATTATTAATGTTGATTCTCACTAGCTCTCTTTATGTTTTTGAACTCACTATATCTCTCATTTCTTTTGAGCTCACACTTTCTCTCTGTCTGTTTTTGCTTTCTCTCAATTCTTTTAAGCTCACTTTTTCTCTCTGTCTGTTTTTATTTTCCCTCAACGCTCATAATATTAATTATAACGATCAGAAAAAAGTACACCTACCATATTAAGAGTAGCCAACAGTAATAACTTGAATATTCATCATTAGCTGATGTCCATCTCATGTCAAGCACAATCCACATATTCTTGACACTTATATAACCTCCCCTCAATCAATGCTTTAAGGGTTAAGCATTCTAATACTGACTTGGCAATTTTTTTTTTTTTGTTAATATTGGAAATAATGCAACATCAAAATGCATTATTATGATCAAGTCTGCAACATTTTGATCTGTATGTATCTTAATCACTTGAATGAGCCTCTTCTCATAAGAATCTTTGATGAAATGGTGCCTTATTTCAATGTGCTTGGTTTTAGAATGAAACACTGGATTCTTCACAATATAAATGGTGCTTTTATTATCAATGTAAATCTTGGTGTTCATGAAATTGAACCTATAATCAAGCATTTGATTTTGGATCCATAACACTTGTCAACAACAGTTAGCAGCAGCAACATACTCTGCTTCAGTTGTTGAGTTAGTAACTACCGTTTGCTTCTTACATTGCCATGAAATCAGTCTTTTGCTAAGAAATTGACAACCTCCTGTTGTGGATTTCATGTCAAGACTAGCTCTAGCATAATCACTATCTGAAAAAGCTTCCAAGTTAAATGGTGAATCCCTAGGATACCAAAGGCCCAATTTGGGTTGACTTTCAAGTATCTAAAGATCCTCTTCACAACATAAAGATGTGAGACTTTAGGTGTAACTTGGTACCTAGCACAAGCACAAACATCAAACATTATGTCAGGCCTAGAAGTTGTCAAGTACATCCATGATCCAATCATTGATCTATATAGATGAACATCCACATCCTCAGCTTCTTCATCCTTGAGTAATGCCTTGTTAGTCTCTATTGGAGTGCTTGTTGTCTTCACTGTGACAAAATCAAACTTCTTCAATATATCAGCCACATACTTGTCTTGGCTGATGAAGATTCCATCATCTCTCTGCATGACTTGCAACCCTAAAAAGAAAGTGAGCTCTCCCATAGAACTCATCTGAAACTTCTTGTGCATCAAACTTTCAAACTCTGTACATAAAGACTTCTTAGTAGACCCAAAGATGATGTCATCAACATACACCTGCACTAATAGGATATCACCTTTATCCTTCTTGATGAACAAAGTCTTATCTATAGTGCCTCTTCTAAATCTATTTTCCAATAAGTAGGTAGACAAGGTCTCATACTAGGCTTTAGGAGCTTGATGTAGACCATATAAAGCTTTTTCTAGCTTGTAAACTTTGTCAAGGAACTATGGATCTTCAAAACCAGGAGGTTGGCACACATATACCTCCTCTTCAATAGTACCATATAAAAAGGCACTCTTTACATCTATCTAGTACACAATAAACCCTATAAATGATGCATAGGCCAAAAATAACCTGATTGCATCTATCCTAGCAACAGGAGCAAAAACCTCATCATAATCAATTCCTTCTTCTTTGGTGTAACCTTGTGCTACCAACCTTGCCTTATTTCTAACTACTATCCCTCTTTCATCTTTCTTGTTTCTATAGAACCATTTTGTTCTAATGGCATGCTTGCCTTTGGGTAAATCAACCAATCTCCAAACCTTCTGCAATCTAAACTATAGCAACTCATCTTGCATTGCCTTTATCCAGCTTGGATCTGCCAAAGCTTGTGTCACCTTCTTGGGTTCTATTTGTAAGAGAAAACAAGCAAATAAGCAGTTTTGATAATCTTTGTGGTTGGTTCTCCCTGCTTTTTGATGTAACTGACCATAGCATATTCTTCATAAATCTTGGTCATCCTTCATGTTTGAGTAGCTAAATTTATGTCTCTAATGATTTGGTTTTTAGGATGATCCTTATGAATTCTGGTTGTAAGAATAGGACTGACATTCATGGTTATTTCCTAGTTGTTGAAGTCAACCTCTGCACCCACATCTTCATCATCATATGCACCACTAAAGATACCAGTATTTAGAAGATTAGTAGTATCCTCCAAATCAGGCATGAAAGGATCAGTAGGAAGATCAGCATTGGGAAGAGTAGCATCAGTAACAGGGATTGATCCACCAAGATAATCACAAGAGGATCCAGCAGCATTAACAGGAGTGAACATCCTGTAGATACTGTTGCCATTAGCATCCTTGTCTTGTCCAAACACACTTTCAAACTCATTCCTTTGGGCTCTTTCTCTTCCTGAATCCATAGTAGTAAAAGAAGAACTAACAGTATTAATTGATGAACTAATAGTATTAAGTCTGTTAGTACTGTTAGTGTTAGTAGCCTCTCCTTGACCACTTTTTCATCTTCTTTTGCTGGATCCAAGACTTCATTCTTCTTTCTAGCATCATCAGCAACTTCATCTTCTAAGCTCTTTGTACTTTGAGAATCAGAAGTCAAAAATGGTAGGAGTACATATTGCGGACCAAGAACTATCTTCATTCCTCCTTGTCCTTCATCAATATTTGCTTTGGTACCTGCATTACCATTAGTTTGATTCCCTGCAAAAACTGGTTGATAATTCATAGACATGGTTAGAGTATCAATATCAAACATCCAGTTAGGTCCAGTTCCAATAACATTTGGTTTGTTTTCAAGAAAATTTATGTGCAGGTTCTCCTCTATAAATATGGTTCTAGTGTTAAATACTTTAAATGCTTTGTTGGGATCTCAGATTTGATGATTACAAAATTACATATGCATAAATGAAGACGAATGAAACAACAAGGGATTAATATGACACTTTGGTATTCTACATATGGAAAAATTAAAAGCTGGAAGATTTCCATGAAGATAGGCATTGAAAAGTCAAAGAATATCAAAGATAAAGGAAGGTTTTAATTAGTTTTAATTAGCTTCCTAATATAATTAATTAGCTTCCTTTGTAATCCTTAGTATCCCTCTATATAAAGGGTATTAAGGTGAATAGTTTTATCATCTAGAATAGAATAGCAGACTTCTCAATGAGAGTCTAGCAAAAGCGTGTGTGTGTACACGTTTAGTAGTAGTAGTAGTAGTTAGTGTATTAGATAGTGATTATAGTCTCATTTATTCTGATCAAATATAATGAAGGCTTCAATGTTTGGTTAAAACCTTGTTTGATAATATTGCTTTCTTATTATTTCGCTGTGTGTTCAATATTATCTGTAAAATTAATCCTAGATGGGCAAATCGATTCTCAACATGTGGTATCAGAGCGGGTTGCTCTTGATATCTAGGAGTACAAGGTTTTTAGGTGTCGTATTCTTGAACAAAAAGGTTCATGTTTCTGGATCTTTAGTATATGGTGATTTGGTGAAACTAGGGTTTTCCTACAAACCCTAGATCTGATTAAGAAAATGGACAGAAGACACGAAATCAATTGATTTTGTACGTGTCTAATAAAACCCTAATCTAGGGTTGTAGATTTTTTTGTTGTTGTTGTTGATCAGAAAAGGAGGTTGGAGATTGAATGTTTATCTTTCTACTAGCTTTGGTGAGTTACCCAAAGGGGTGATGATGAACCCTAGTAGTACGAATACCGGTGTCAAATCTTTATGTTCTTCTGCTGGTATATGTATCTAATGGTGCTCATCGTGATGGTCCAGCAACAGTCGTTGTTGTGGTTTGTGAAGGCACGATTATCATGTACGTCTGGGTTTAATGAGCTCTGAATTTGAGTAGATGGTATTTTTTTAAAAAAAAAACCCCAATTCATCAAGGGTTTGTTCGTGTTAATGAAGAATGGAAAGCAGTTGTGCGTTCATGATAATGCCCAAGGAACGTTTATAGTGTTTGTGATTGTATGAAGAGTCACGTAGTGATTCAGTTTTGGGCTCAAACGATCTACTAAGAAACCCTAATATAGGGTCACTCATGGCTGGTGCTCTTAGTATTTATCTTTCAGATTGGTGAAGACGGCATGAGCATAAAGCCCAAATTATTGGACTTCATGAAGGTTTTGTGCAATGTTGTTGTGTTGCTGATGTTGATTTGTTGCCCGATGATATACGAGTTGTACATATGTCATGGCTGTTTTGGGAAGTTCATGTTAGTGTTGCTGTTTGAAGTGTTATGAAGGACGTGATTGCTGCACATGGAGAAAGAATAAAGCAGCCGACAAAAGCTATAAAGAAAAGAAGAAAAGCTGTTATCAAGGTATATTATAATATTGAGAAATATTTAATCGTGCACATGGAGTGTTGTCAAAAAGCAGGATACGTCACATGATGGCTTTAAAAGTGCTGCTAAAAAGATTCGCAACCACAAGCACATGGGTAGGGTTTTCTATAAGAAAGTACTGCTACATGTGAGTTAATATTGTTCGATAATGTTTAAAGCTGACAAGGAAGTGTGCATATGCTGGTTAAAGTTACACTTGGTACTGTCGCTATCAAAGGTTTAAGGAGTGGTTTACTTAGTACTGCTTGTTCATATACTTTGTATCGCTCTTTATATTTTGTATTGTCAGACTTAGTGACAGGTCAGCGACGATTCTGTGACAATTTAAGTGTCGCTAAAAGAATGGGAGGAAGGAGTACACACTTTAGCGACAGTACAGTAACAGTACAGTGACAGCTTTGCAACAGCTTTATGACATTCTTTGTAACTGTTTTGAGACAGAAAATGCGTCGCTAAATGGCAGTTTTGTTAATACTATTTTTTGAAGCAGTTTGTACCGTTAGTGCTATCCGACATACCTAGTTTGTACCGCTAGCTTTATTAGATATCGGATAACTCACGGGTTTGAATCTCGAATAGATGATGAAATAATGGCTCATTTTTGGGGATTATTATGAAGAAAATTGGTTATTGCTTATTTGATGTTGTAGTTGATTTTCACAGGTTTGTGTTCTTATCATATCTCAAATAGCTTACAACATTTTGAGGTAACTTGTTTGTGCTTAAATGGTTTTGACGAAGACTTGATGAATCTAGCAAAGGTGTACGATCTACCTTATGATGCTTACTACGTACATTTGCTATCACTTTAAGGAGTTACGTTATTGTGCTCAGTGTCTTGTTTCATTGGTTAATGAGGATTTTGTCAAGAGAAGGTGTGTCCACTTCTACTTATATTCCTTTTTTATATAAGTTCGACGTCATGTGGATAGTGCAAGACATAAGACACAAGTTTAGGAAATTTTACTTCTTCAACATATGGGCTATACTTGTTTTTCTTCATCAATAATTACTACTTGGAGCCTACTGAGTTCGAGATTCATGAGATGGTTAGCATACTTTCAGGGGAAGCTTATTGTTAACATGTTTAACCATCTACATGTACCACTTAAGGGGAAGTGTTCACAAGTTGCTTATCTAAAGATGACCCTTATTAGATGATTACAAAAAGGGGAAGAAGACTATATGGTTTGCAGCTTATTTATGAGTGGTTACATGTACAAGAAGATCTTAAGTCAAGGGGAAGCTTTAAAGATTGTTTCATTCATGAAGATTGTTTTGTAAAATCAAATAGGGGAAGATTGTTAGGATCTCAGATTTGATGATTACAAAATTACATATGCATAAATGAAGACGAATGAAACAACAAGGGATTAATATGACACTTTGGTATTCTACATATGGAAGAATTAAAAGCTGGAAGATTTCCATGAAGATAGGCATTGAAAAGTCAAAGAATATCAAAGATAAAGGAAGGTTTTAATTAGTTTTAATTAGCTTCCTAATATAATTGATTAGCTTCCTTTGTAAGCCTTAATATCCCTTTATATAAAGGGTATTAGGGTGAATAGTTTTATCATCTAGAATATAATAAAATAGCAGACTTCTCAATGAGAGTCTAGCAAAAGCGTGTGTGTGTACACGTTTAGTAGTAGTAGTAGTAGTAGTAGTTAGTGTATTAGATAGTGATTGTGGTCTCATTTATTCTGATCAAATATAATGAAGGCTTCAATGTTCGGTTAAAACCTTGTTTGATAATATTGCTTTCTTATTATTTCGCTGCGTGTTCAATATTATCTATAAAACTAATCCTAGATGGGCAAATCGATTCTCAACATGCTTTACTATTGATAGAGTATCCTACAAAGAATCCATCATCAGATTTTCCATCAAACTTACCTAGGTGATCTAAGGTATTTAGGATTGTAACAGGACACCCAAATGGTCTCATGAAGCTTAAGGCAGATTTTCTACCTAGAAAAAGTTCATAAGGGGTCTTGTTGTGAGGTTTGATAACTAACACCCTATTTGGGACATAGCAAGCAGTATTAACTGCTTCAGCCCAAAAGGTAGTTGGCAATTTGGAATCTGCTAGCATAGTCCTAGCTGCTTCTATTAGTGTCCTATTTTTCCTTTTAGCAACACCATTTTGCTAAGGAGTCCTATCAACACTAAATTCCCTCCTAATACCCTTCATTTCATAGAACTCATTCATAATTCTATTCTTGAATTCAGTTCCATTGTCACATCTGATTGTTTTAACCTTATGGTCTGTTTGGTTTTCTATGCCAGTTATGAAGTTCTTAAGGATCTCAGGAGTCTCGTCCTTAGTGGCCAAAAATAAAACCTTACTGAATCTACTAAAGTCATTAGTGACAACTAGGCAGTAAGACTTTTTATTTATACTCTTCATAGAAACTGGGCCAAATAAATCCATGTGTAATAACTGTAAAGGTTTGCAAATAGAGCTCATAGTCTTGGTCTTACAGGAGGCTTTGTGTTGCTTTCCCTTCTAACAAGCAACACAAGTTTGGTCATTTTCAAAAAGTTCAGTGGATTGAACAATTCTCTCTCACCTCTCGACAAGGTTCCTCTAAGGGAAGTTTTTCATCCTTAAATTAATAAAAGTAGTGCGTGTTTTGTGAGTATTCAGTGTGGGTTTCTGATCATTATTAGCATTGATTCGTCCAAAACGAGGGAAATAGAAATATACTAGTATAGGAGATGCATATAATCAATAATAATATAGTATAGTATTTCCGTCGAGTTCTAGAAAATCGCTTTTAACCAAAGCAATTATTAAAAACCTTCCGAGTCGTTTCCTCGGCGAGAGGTGAATGGAAATCTACGTTCAAGTTGGAAATCGAGCTTGATTGTCATAAAAGTTTTTGGTTTTGGTTTTAAACTATTTTTTTTAAACTAAAAATTTAACTAATATTAATTCTAAGATTTAAAACTACAAGGTTATACTAAAATTAATCTAAAAGATATAAATGACGAAAATGCTTGCTAAGTGACGTGAAATGTTCATCAAGTGCGGGCTTAGGTTTAAAATCCTTAAAAAAAACAAGTTTCAAGAAATTAAATGACAAGTAAAGTAAAATGTTTTTTAAAATAAATGACAAGTATTTAAATTGCATTAAAAGTAAATGACGGTATGTAAATTGGAAAATTCTAATGACTATTAATTTTTTAAACCTTTTTAAAACCGCACTTAAATTCCAAATCACTAACCACTTAGCAAACACAAGTTATTTACTCACTACTCATAACGAAATTCAATTTAACAAACATAGCATTTAACGACAAAAATAAATCTACTCTAAGCATGGCAACTAAATGGACAATAATAATAGACATGTTAAAATAAAACTACAACTAATAAAATGAAAATACTCGCTAAACATGGAAACTAATCTAACAATAATAGGCATAACTACGTTACGGATAACAACTAAATCAACAATAATAATGACTAAGCTAAAAACGTGACAATAACAACTATCATGCTAAAAAAAATTAAAGAGATAAAAGATTAGAGATAACCGAATGAGATTAAAAATGTGAAGATGACAAAACGAGATGAGACCCGGTCCATGACGGAATACTCCAAACCCCATCCTTAAGCTCTAAAATTTAACCCAGAAATCATCATTCGTCACCCTTTTATTATGTATAGTAAACCCACTGATCACTCGTACTAATAACGAGAACTTAAACAGACTATTAAGATCAAAACTAGTTGTAGAAAGTTAAATTAAAAGATGTTTAGTAAAGCTTATAAGAAGTGAAGAAAACTACTTGACGTAAGAAACAAAACATGACATATAAGAGTGATTCTTAAAAAAAATGAAAAGCAACAAAAATTGAAACAAAGTGAATCGAAAGTATGATAGACACGTGCATCTCTAAACTCAAACCAAAAATTAATAATTAAACTATTAAAATGAAACTAACAACAGTTAATGAAACAAACATTTAATATTACAAAGAAAAATAGTCACTAGTCTACTGTTTGGTGAGGTTTTTATCAAAATGACTATGCGCCAACCAACCTCTGAATGAAAAGTAAAATCGAAAATAAAGATAAGATACCTCTTGAGATCTGCTGCTTGTCTACGCAAAACAAAAAAAAACTATCTAACTCTAATCTCTGAAAAAAAAATGAAAAGACGAAAAAATAGAAAAACGAGATAAGATAAACAATGAGATAAGATTCCTCTTTTTTCTGCTGCTACTCCATCTCTTATAACTTGATACTGCGTTAGAATTAAGCCAAAGGAAATGGGCCTTCCATCATGTTTGGACTTGCCACCT